>JBBPMF010001090.1:0-12467 GCA_038090175.1 Austroboletus eburneus
CCTTGGTGCTGAAAGATTGCCTAAGAGACCCCAGGACTTCTATTGGACCTTGTGTCGCCATTGAGGACACACTGAGCAAGGGACTTGTACCACATACAACGTCCAACGTTACGCCAATAACCAAAAGCGTAACACTTTTCAGATGTCCTTTATCCAATTCTGTTGTTGGGCAAAAGCAGCAGCTTTTTCCGACCATTCTTTCCATGATCCTGGTTCCTTTTCCATTCCAAGGATTCTCTCAGTGAGGTCTGGGACCAGTCCCTTCATATAACATTCAATCAGTGCATTTTGATCCACAATTCCGGCTTTTGATACAAGGAGTCAGAAGTCTGTGTTGAACTTATTGAGAGAGTCTAACCCTTTTCCTTTCATTGAGATCTGGTGTAGTTTTCATTGAGAGTCAGCAGCAGTGTGCTTGTCTGAAAAGATTTCCAAGAATTCATTTTTGAATTCATTTCAGATGGCTTTGTCTGGGGCAACAGTTCTGGAGTCAAAGTTCTCATATGTGGCTTCAGCAAACTGCTTTTCTTGCTCTTTTGACATCCTATTGAGGTGGTGTAGATCTTTTTTAAATCATCATACTTATCCTTATTCATGAGAAAGTACGCATCCATGGCTCTAATCCAGAATTTGGCATCAGAGGCTTCTCCTGAGAACTCTTTTGATAGTCCCACTTTGAGTTCAGCCATTTCTGAGTGGTCTGGATTGGGGAGGGAGTTGATCTGAGGGATAGGGGTGTTATGGGCTGAGGGGAGTGAAGTTCTTCAAGACAAATGAGATCTTAATGGAGAAGGAGGGGTTCCACTTTGAGTGGAGTGAGGTTGATTCCTCCTGAGGATTTTGGAGATAGATTCAAGTCTTCATTGTTCTCTCCTCTCTGTTTCATCCTCAGAGTCCTCATGAGCAGGGTCTTCCCTGTATCTGTAAGAAATGATGAGCAACTGGTGGGGTGCCTTGCTGCATGGTAGCAGAGATATGGGGAGAGCTAGATCTTTTGTTACGCTTGTGCAACGTCTAGTCCCAGTGTGTCCTCAAAGGTGACATAATGTCCTATAGAAATCCTAGGGATTCTCTGCTGAGACTCGAGACTCGGGCAGGATAAGACTAAACACTGTGTATAATTGCACAAATCTAGCTGAGGAGTATACAGGACAACTACTAGGTATTTATATGGCCCAGAACTGTCTTGAAATGGAAGGGGGATGAGACCAGGCACATGGTATGCTACAATGGCCTCATGAATCAATGGTAAGAATGGAAAAACACTGCCATCATAAAAGGGATGGAAGGAGGAGTGGAGGTCCATAACAAAGGCGATTCTGGGGCCACATGGTAAGAGTTACAAAAAGAAAGTAAAAGAATAGGGTGAATCAAGAAGAGAGATCTCCATATGACCATATGGAGTGTAATCTTTGGGGAATAGTATCCAATAGCATTCAGAAGGAAGTCCATTCTCAGGTCTCCATTCTGGTTGAGAAGTGGTAAAGTATTCCAATGGTTCCGAGATTCTGGACCCTTTGGAATTGCAGAAAGTTATCTTGAAAGTGTTGGAAGCATGGAAACAAGTTCCGGGACCTTTGGAACCTCCAGAACTGCACTCACTTGTACAATATGTTGAATGGCAATGTTGCTACCTCATTCCCAGGTAATCAGCTCACAGATGATAATTTGGGTGAACCAGTCAATTTGAAAAGATCCCAGAAGTGTAAAGCAACTCCTTTCCCAAGATAAGGATACTTTTATTCTGACTACTCTACTTATTGACACCTCTTGTCTAGTGATGATTCTAGCATGGCTGGAAAATTGCCAAGAAAGCATGCATGAGGCATATATATCTCTAGCAACAATAATGAGGAAATGGAGATGATAACTAATATGCAGTCTCCCAAGAACTCATTAAGTGACTCCTCTGCTCTGAGTCTGGGGTCAATGTCAATCAATGAAGCATCTTTCACAGTGAAAACACCTGGTATCATGATGAATGCTACTGCACCAGTGTTAGTCAAGTCAGCAGCAAGACACCTCAAAGCAGGTGATTATGACACTGTCACATGAACTATCTTGCAAACTGCAATCAAAATCTACTGCACATCATTACTTAGCAACAACATATTCTCATCTGCAGTTAGTGAACTTATCTGGGCAAAGATAGCATGGGCATCTGCATGCCACTTTCATGTCATAAAGAAGCCATTTAGTGACAACCTGTTAAAATTGGTATATTTTGTTTTCTTTGTTTTCTTTTTCTCAATGTTGTCATAGATCACTAGACAAAGCACCTATCTCTGAGGTCAGTTTAAAACAAAGGCTTGTCAAAATGTAGCAACAATATATGGGTTTGAGATAAGTGCCAACAAGAATATTCATTGGAATACTGGATGGTAGGCAGTGTATAGCCACCATATTACATAAGCAAACATCATATTTAGATTCATACTGTAGTTCTCTTACCTTAGTGACTTACTAGGGTATTCTACACATGTGCCTGTCAGCAAGTTCAAACAAAATGCTGCATTCACATTTCATGTAAGTCCAACTTTTCTACCATTTAATCAAGCTAACATTTGAATAATAAAACTCATGGCACAACCCTTGATGACCACAAGAATATTTATGCTAGCCCAGTCATTCAACGAGTCATCAACAAGGTTTTGTTCAAGAACAAGGCTGGTGATGGTATTACCTGGTCCATGGCTTATTCACCATTCCTGTATGTTGGATCTGCCCTTGCAGTCACTGTGGTGAGTTCACTTGATGCAGATTTATTCACACTAACAATATCTATAGATCAAGTATGTAATCAATGAGTGGTCATCTGGTACATGGAAACAAATACTATTCAAAGATAACAACTAAGCTAGTGTATTTAAAGGCCACCTCACATTACTCAATGAATCTGAAAAAATGACTACCAATCATGGCAAGCTACTTGACAAACTGTTAAAGCAGATATACAAGAACAGATGGTATGTTTACAATGATAACAATGCATGTAACTAACCACTCCACCATAATAGTATATATGCAGGTATTGCAGTACAAGACATAAAAAGAGAATTGAAGGCTAAAACAACTCAATAAAAATGAAGCAAGAAATGACCCTTTGATTCTTAGAGTAATAAGCTTGTAAGGGAATCTGCAAGACTTCAAAGCTGGGAAATCCAGCCTTGAAGTCCTGGGGTTTATATACTATTCTACTATAGATACATGTTTGTGTAAATACCATAAAGGGACATCATACCATGATAAGAAAAAAATACATGATTGGCTGATAAGAATGCATGAGTCATAAAGAAGCATGTCCATGAGAAAAAGAAGTAAGAAGCATAACCCATGTAAAACATGAGGTGTGATGTCATCATGACATCATAGATAAGAGATAAGAGTCTGGCCCTTAAACATGTGACAAGTCATGTGACTTGTGGTCTAGACTGCTGATGTAAGCAGTCATATAATAAGTTATGCTGGAAAATGTCTAAGTCCCAGTGGCCTTGTGCCAATAGGGGTTTTCCTTATATAGGAGGTCAGGAGTTTGACTCCTGCCATGAGCAAGTTTTAAATAGGGAGAAAAGAGTGATCATAACAAAGGCATTATCCACTTATGCATTCATCAATGCCATACATGAATCTCAAGGAACTGCTAATATATCAGAGCAACATAATGTTGATGTTTCAGATGACTCATTCAAGGCTGAGTTAATATATGTATACAATGGCATAGATGACCAGGATATCATGAACTCTGAGAAGTGGGGACTTGATAACTATTATGGTGAGGATGAGGAACAGGACAAGGATGAGAAAGATGAGGATGAGGATCATGAGGACAAGAATGAGATAGAAGTGTAGATCCTTGTAACTCATCCATAATATTGTCTATAAATGGATTTTGCTCATTTTCAGTTGTATATGCCAACTATATTGAGTCTCAGCCACTCACAATATAGCATCAAATGGAGTCTGTGCTTTTTTTCTGTTTATATAGCAGCAAATAGTTTTTTTTATCTATATAGTAAACTTGGAAATTTACATGTGCTACATAATCCTATGTAGAGGGGGAAAGACAACATGTGCAACAACTGCTATGTGCACTATATAGTGCTATATAGCAACAGTCTTTTTTCTGACATATATGATGTTGGTCTTGGATATATGAATGAGCACATTGTTGCCAAAACTTGGAAGTGGTGTAGAACCTTTTTGAGTGTGTCAAGTTGGGTTGAAAGGTCATCCTTGTGGGCCACCTTTTATGTCTTGGCCACATTGGATCCAATGACATGCCCAGAGTACATCATATGGATTCAATGGAAATCTGGCAAGGCTTGAGTCATTTCTTGAGTACCTCAAGGACATGGCCCTAGAATGGTTTGAGCCTAATCTCCTTGACACAGAGGACCCTCAATTTTGTCCTTACCAGATGAATCACTATAGGGACTTTGTAATCAAGTTGCAGATCAACTTTAATCCTCATGACTCCATTGGAGACACTGAGCACCAACTGAACAACCTCACAATGAAGGACATGCAGCATATCAACAAGTATATTGTAGAGTTCAATCAGATCACTTTGCAAGTCCATGGCTATAGAAAAGGTGCTTTTTGTCACCACTTCTACAATGGCCTCCCAGACAGGATCAAAAATGAAATCTCTCACATTGGCAAGCCTGCCACACTTGCCACATTCCATCATCTCATGCAATCTATTGACACACATTACTGGGAGCATTAGTCTGAAATTAGTCATCAACAGAAGCAATCTGATAACAACAAATTCTTCAATGCCAAATCTGATATCAAGTTCTTCTTCAACAAGCAAGTCTGGTGGCTTCAAGAACAATAGCTCCAAGAGCAAGTCCACCTCCACTACCTCCACTCCCAGTACCTCTGGTACCTCCAATTCTCCTTCAAAGCCCAACCTCTTTTCAAAGCTCAGCAAAGATGGCAAGCTAATCACTGTCAAATGCAAATACTGCTTTTATAATAAGCTATGCATGTTCTGTGATCAAGGCAGCCACATTGCTAAGAATTGCCCATGGTTTATGTTGAAGGCATCCAAAGTGCATGCTGTCAAGACAACTCCAGAAGCTAAACCAGAAGCCTCTTTCAAGGTGAAAAAATAGAGCATGACCTCCATGACTGTTATGCTTGCACAATGTCTAGTCCCAGTGTGTCCTCAAAGGCGACACAACATCCTATAGAAATCCTGGGGGTTCTCTGCTGAGACTTGAGACTCAGGCAGGATGAGACTGAACACTGCATATAATTGTGCAGATCTAGCTGGGGATATACATGATAATAGGCAGCTACTTATACAGTCTGGAACCATCTCAGAACGGGAAAACGATGGGCAGGACACATGGTATGCTACAATGGCCTCATGGAGTCAGTGATAGAAATGGGATGACACAGTCACCAAAAGAAGGGGCGAAAGGAGGAGCGGAGGTCTGTGACAGGAACAGTTCTAAAGGCACATGGCAAGAGTTACAGAAGAGGAAGAAGTGACAAACAGGGTGATTCAAGAATGGGGATCTCCATATGACCATATGGAGCATAGTCTTCAGGAAACAGAGTCCAGTAGCATTCCAGAGGCAATCCATCTTCCGATCTCCATTCTGGTAGAGTGTTGAAGAGTTCCGATGGTTCCAGAATTCCGGAACCTTCAGAACCGTGGGAAGGTACTTTGGAAGCGTCGGAACCGCGGGAATTTGTTCCGGAACCTTCGGAACCATGGACACTTGTAACAATGACTCTGCACAGCTGGATGGTCATGTTGACTTCAAATGTGCACTCAAGAAGCTCCATCTCAACATGTCCATTCTTTCAGATTTCTGATCACTTATGTATGCCCTTTATCTCACTTGTTTTATATGATCTTCATTTTTTCCCTATGGTAGACTTTGGCTCCTCCAACTGTTACAAGTAAGCATGATTCTGGTGATTCTGAAGGTTCCAGAATCAGTTCCCACAGTTCTGACACTTCTGAATTACCTTTCTGTGATTCCAAAGATTCCAGAATCTTGAAAACTTTGGAACCCTTCACAACTCTTCAATCAGAATGGAGGCCTGAAGATGAACTACCCTTAGAATGCTATTGGACTCTATTTCCTGAGGACTATGCTTCATATGGTCATATGGAGATTCCTGTTCTTGATTCACCATGTTCCTCTCTTATTCCTCTTTTTTAGTATAAGCCATGTATTCCAAGAGTCATTTTCATCACAGACCTCCACTCCTCCTTCCATCCTCCTTTTGATGGTAGTGTTATCTCATTTCTATCCATTTATCCATGAGGCCATTGTAGTGTACCATGTGCTCCATTCCATTGCCTTCCTGTTCCAAGATGGTTCCAAGATGGTTCCAAGCTGTATAAATACTTATCAATTATCATGTATGTTCCATAGCTAGATCTGCACAATTATATACAGCATTTAATCTCATACTGCTTGAGTCTCAAATCTAGGCAGAAAATCCCAAGGATTGCTATAGAACTTTGTGTCACCTTTGAGGACACACTGAGACTAGATGTTGCACAAGCATAACACCAACTGTTTTATGTATAGATACTGCTTTTGTTAATAAGAGCAATCTTTCTATCTACACTGTTCATTTACTCATGCTCCAACTCTTTGATGGTGTTACAATTACTCTTTTCACTATTTAAAACTTACTCGTGGCAGGAGTCAAACTCCTGACCTCCTATATAAGGAAAACCCCTATTGGCACAAGGCCACAGGGACTTAAACGTTTTCCAACATAACTTATCACATGACTGCTTACCTCAGCAGTCTAGACCACAAGTCACGTGACTTGTCACATGTTCAAGAGCTAGATCCTTATCTCTTATCTATAATGTCATGATGACATCACACCTCATGCCTGACATGCCCATCACATGAGGCATGCTTCTTTACTTCTTTCTTTCACGGACACGCTTCTTTATGACTCATGCATCCTTATCATCCAATCATGTATTTTCCCCTTATCATGGTATGATGTCCCTTTATGGTATTTACACAAACATGTACACACAGTAGAATAGTATATAAACTCCAGGGCTTCAAGGTTGGAGTCCCTAGCTTTAAAGTCTTGGAGATTTCCTCCCATCATTGCTCATAAGGATCCAAAGGGATCATATCCTTTATACCAAGGGTCAAAGGACCATTACACACCTCACTACTGCAGGGCAATAGGAGTTGTTTCAGATGGCATGTCTAATTCCATCATTACTCAAGCTATTGACTTCTCAGTTCTCTTCAAAACTAGTGACATTACCATGATAATATTTTACATCACCCTGTTGGATGGCTTCTGCTTTTTAGTCCTTGAACACAACTGACTTACCTGCTACAATCCATTGATTGACTGGGTCACAAGCAGCATCTTTTCTATTCTACTCTGCAGCCCAGTTCTGCACCTTTGATCTTGCCCTTGACTTTTGTCTTTGCTGTGTCATTGTGTATTTATGTAGATTATTACACTTGACATGGTCAAGTGTAGGCCTGCAGAGGTTCAGGGGCTTACTGTTGCTATACAGTAGACAGGACAAGGGGGCCTGACAAGGGGGGTTTCTTGACAGGGAGGCTAAGGCCAGCATAGGACTAATGTTAGGTTGAAAGGGGATCCACTCAAGGGTCTTCCTTGGTAGAGGTTCTAGGGACCATTGAGGATCAAGGGATCAATGGGTCTGAGGATGTTATAGAACTAGCGACAGATCAAGGGTTCAAAGGGAGCATCCACTCAACAGTAGGACAAGGACTGGGGGATCCAAGAGCAACTCCAATATACTAGATAAATTGCAGGAGGTCTAAGATAGAGAATACACCTAAGTATCAAGAGTTTATATATGCGAGCCAAGCAGTTAAGGGTAGACAAAAGAAGAAGGTGAGTTAGCAATAGAAAGCAATGGAATCACAAAGAAGCTGAGTCACTATGGAGTGGATGCAATGGCATTGGATAAGTATGGGTAATACAGCTGCAGATGAATCATGCTAAATAAGTAAGTGGTAATGAGAAAGCAATGGTAAAAGAAAAGAACCCAAGTGGGGCTCAAACAGCAAGGATCAAGATCCTTTGGTGTACATGGTAAGTAATCATAGGGAAAAGAAAAGAGGGGCCCAACAAATTGTAACATAGATGACATTCTCATTTTCTTCAAAGATATGGCCTTTCACAAGAAGCATGTCAAAAAAGTTCTCTGCCATCTCTGCAAACACAGACTTTATGTCAAACCTGAGAAGTGTGAGTTCCATATGAACTCCATGAAATACATACTTAGGTTATCAGATGTTTTTGTCTGGCCTGAACCTCAAAAGGTCAAGAGCATCCAATTCTTTCTCAGATTTGCTAATTTCTATAGACAATTTATCTGTAATTACTCTGAGATCATTATTCTACTTATCTGTCTCATCCATAAGAATGTTCCTTGGCAATTCATGAATGCCTGCCACTCTGCTTTTCAGATGCTAAAAAATGCTTCTACTTCCACTCCTATTTTTACTCATTGGACTCCTGAAGCTCTGATTATTGTAGAAACCAGTATCTCTGATTATGCCATCACAGGTATTCTTTCCATGAAGTCCCAACATGGAAGTCCACTCTATTGCCTACTATTCTCAGATGCTGATCTTCTTGGGACTCAACTACAACACTTACAACAAGGAGCTGCTAGCTATTCATAAAATGTTCTGCATCTGGTAGCACTACCTTGAAGGCTCTGTGACTCCAGTTAATGTGATTACTGATCATAAAAACCTTAAGTATTTTGCCACCACTAAACTCCTGACCTGCTGGCAAGCCCATTGATCAGAGTTCCTTTTCCAGTTCAATATGATCATCTGTTTCTGCTTCACTTAACTTGGTGCTGAGTCTGATGCCCTCACTAGACATTGGTATGTCTATCCCAAGAGGGGAATAAGAACTATGCTTATTTCAATCTGCACAATTTCTGCCCTGTCTTCACCCAAGAGCAACTTGCTGTGTCCCTATGAACTATATATCTTGCCTTTCCCATCTTCTGTGCAAGTATGTTTTTCAACTCAAGAAGTTCCACAGTGACATTCTCTCTGCCCTCCCATCTGATTCTCTTGCCATTATTCATATGATCAGCTCCTCTGGCCCTTCCTCCAACTGTTGAAGATGTTATCCTAATTCATTAGAATGAGTTGGTATTCATTTGTATCTGTAACCATGTGTCTAGGATGGTCACAGACATTGTCACACAGTGTCTAGACCAACCCATTGCTTACACTTTCCATATTACTCATAATCATGCCATAGATAAGAGTTCTGAGAGTTTTCACTCTCTTATGGTAGTTTGGGCCTATTGTTTGGTCCAGCATGTCACAGGACACTTGAGATGTGAGTTTATGTATCCATTAAATTGCTTTTTTGCTATTTTTGGACTTTCTTATCTTTTTATTATTCACATGACTAGTTTTATGGATTTCTAGATGTTTTCATAGAATATCTTTATCTGGAGAGCTTCACAACATGTACAATTACCTGTGTAGCTATATAAATCCTGGGAATAGACCAGGAGAAACAATGAATATTGTTCTCTTGCACCCACATCTTCAGAGCTCAGGAATAATCCTTTTCCCTTACTCTACTAACTCTGTTTGTATTATTGCTCTATTGCTTGATGAGTTTCCCATCTAAGCACTTATCCTTCTTGTTTCTGTGCCATTGGGATACCCTGCATTCTCAATACTGACTCCTCTTCTGACACTTTCTCAGCTTCCCACTGAACTATATGTATGTAGATGCAGATGAATACCTTCATCTTGATGGCTGTATACATATGTATATGTGCCTGATATCAATGATCTTCATCTCTGTGTTCTCCAGTTCAAGCACAATCATTCCCTCTCTGGTCATTTTGATCAAAATCATACCCTAAAATTGATCCACCACAAATACACCTAGCTAGGCATTCATACCTTTATAAAAGTGTACATATCCTCTTGTACTACCTGCACTCATGCAAAAGTTTCAAGGCACAATTCTGAAACAACTTCCCATCTCCAAGAAGTCATGAAATTCCATATCTATGGATTTCATTGAGCAACTTCTAGCCTCCTCCAGTCATACTGCCATCCTTGTTGTTGTGAATTACCTCTTTAAGCAATTTATTTTCATCCTGACAAATGACAAGGTAACTTCCTGGAGCTGGCCAAGCTATGTACATCATACATCAGATTACCCTTAGGTCCCAGAGTTCTCATCTTACTTTTAAGTGAACACTCTTCTCATAATCTCACAGATCTGCATGGTCCTTGTGGTTCTCTAGAAATCCTCATTGTCACCATTGTTGCAACTCTTCAGAAATCCCCTTGATCTCAGCTGAGGCTAGCCTCTGAACCTTCTAGCACAAGCCTTGTCCTATTAGCTGCATAGCAACATGTTGGAATATTGCACGGTAGGCAGTGTATAGCCACCATATTACATAAGTGAACATCATACTTAGATTTGTACTGTAGTTCTTTTACCTTAGTGACTTACTAGGGTGTTTTACAGGTATACTTACTTATTACTTACTATTGCTTATACAAGTGACTTACTAGGGTGTTCTACAGGTTATGAGCCCTGCCTGCACTCAGTAATTACTCACCTGACAACTTATTTTGGACAAATCAGAAATTTTCTCTCACTGAGCAAAAATATCTCATGTGGCTGTGCAAATGCTGAGACAGATCACTGGCAACTGCTGGAAGTGTGGAGAGCCAGGTCATAGGCTGCAAAAATGTGGAGCTGTCAAGAAACAGCCCAGAAAACCAGAAGTCTGAAAGAAGAGAAGTCAGAGGGGCCAACAAGATGTTGTCAGGTCTTTGAAACCTCCAATGGCAAATCAAGAAGTCAGCAAGAAAACTGCTGACATAATGAGCTGAAACATGAGACATGCTGGGCCATCAGTGACAGCAGACAAGTTGCATGGCTCACAGGATGGACTGCTGAAGTGGTGGCAAGTGTGCCATGACACTTACAGATTCGTAATCAGATGGGTTGAGATGGGAGGCAATTATAATGAAACTGTTGAAGTCAAGATGATGGAAATTGAGGACGAGGCTGAAGGTGTGGACTGGCCTGTTGCCAGGGCCGATACAGACAGCAGGAGCAGCAGTGGTGACACTAATGTCAGCCACATGCATACAATGCCCCAGGAAATCCATGCAGAGGACAAGGCTAAAAAAGCTAAAGAATACTATAATTAACTGGAAGTGGGTCAGTGCACTCACTATATAAAAGAAGACATACCTTTTTTGGTCAGCACTTCACTTGAGATGGAGCAAGATGGTCAAGATGTGATCAACAGTACCAAAACTGAATGGTGGGACATTGTAAATGTCCTGAGAGACATGGTGAACAACCCAAGAGGTTATGCAGGGTAGCTGATAGCCTGCACAAAGAATCTGGCAGCTGAGGAGACCAGTGAAGTGGCAGAAAGTCAAGCAGTCAATGAGAGGCAGCTGACATTGTTGAAAGACCCTTGGGATGTAACAAATAACAACAAACATCATCCGAACAAATCCACAGAGCCCCCTGACCATGCGCAGAGCATAAAGGAAGAGATGGGTGATGCAAGGATTCAAGCAGAGGTCTAGGATGACTGGTGGCCAGCTAGGATAGATGCACTAAACACTGGGATAGCTGCACTGAAGATTAGCATTGTGGAACACCAAGAAAACATGAAAAATATCTGTGCACAGCAACAAATTGATTCCCTGAGCACTGAGCTCAAGGAAAAGTGGACCAGACATCCAAGCTATGACATCAAGTTGGCCAGCGGCAGCAATTTCAGGAATGTACCAGTTGAGAAGCACTGCAAGTCTCCAAAAGTCAAGCTTGAGGGGAAGTAGACCAGATGGACAAGCTGTGACATCAGTGGAAAGGTGTCAGGGCAATCAAAAGGCCATGGAGAGATGGAATACATATCAAGGAGTGCACAGGAAGAGTTCCCAAGTGTTGAGCTCAAAGGGGAGTGTGCTGGGTACATGAGCATCAACATCAAGTCCACCAGTGTGAGCGGCAATGTGTTACAAACGCTCTTTACACTATTTAAAACTCACTCATGGCAGGAGTCGAACTCCTGACCTCCTATATAAGGAAAACCCCTATTGGCACAAGGCCACTGGGACTTAGACGTTTTCCACCATAACTTATCACGTGACTGCTTACCTCAGCAGTCTAGACCACAAGTCACGTGACTTGTCACATGCTCAAGGGCTAGACCCTTATCTCTTATCTATGACGTCATACCTCATGCCTGACATGCCCATCACACGAGGCATGCTTCTCTACTTCTTTCTCTCACAAACGCGCTTCTTTATGACTCATGCATTCTTATCAACCAATCATGTATTTTCTTCTTATCATGGTACAATGTCTCTTTATGGTATTTACACAAACATGTACACACAGTAGAATAGTATATAAACCCCCGGGCTTCGAGGCTGGAGTCCCCAGCTTTG
>JBBPMF010001091.1:0-12452 GCA_038090175.1 Austroboletus eburneus
TGTTCCACTTCGGCTTTCAGAAAGAAAAGAAAAATAGTCGCTCTCTTCAAGAGAGGACATAGACGCAAAGACCATAGAGGAAACAAAAGAGTAGTCCCTGTCCCCTTCAGCAGAGGAAATTGTAACATTTGCCAGATTTTCTTTCACGAACTTTTTGCACGCTTCTTGTTCAGAAAGAGACAGAGGGTAAGCTTTGGCTCTCTTCAGAATGAACGTTTCCTTTAATTTGATGGTGTGGTCATAGGCCCGTGAAGGGGGTAGAATATTTGGAGGGTTTTCTTCAAATATGTCCTTGAAGTCTCTATAGTTTTTTGGTAACTCCCTTTTTTCCTGCTTTTTCTCCATCTCCAGTTCCATGGATAGTGTTGTTTTCATGATGTATTCTTCGGTGGTTTCATATCTTTCACAGTATGATGTGTGGATTTTGAAATTGGGATCCTTCCAGAGATATCTTATAAGGTATCTTCTTTCATCTTTTTCATTTTTTTTTCAAAGTTTGTTTCCGGTCTCGGACCGGTAGTTGCAGGGTTACTCTTCCTGTTGCCCAGTCTATACCTGGATTTTGTTCCCTGAGCCAGTTCATTCCTAGAATGACGTTCTCCTTGCTAGCTGGGAGGAGATGGAACGTTCAGCTCTTTATTACATTTTCAATGTGAAAAGTTATCATTGTTTGGAACCAGATGAGTCCTGCTTGATTTGTAGTTCCATCTGTGTTAATAGCCCTGATGGGTCGTGCTATTCTTTCCATGGGTAGATTGTTTCTTTTGGCAAAGTCCAAGTTTATGAAGGAGCCAGTTGCTCCGCAGTCGATCAAGGCAGTGGTTTCGGCAGTGGTCCTTCTGGATATTTCAAGTGAGATGGGAATGAGTATTGATTTTGGGTCACTTGATACTAATACAGAAGAAAAGTTAGGGGGGCAGAGAGCCAACTTCTGTCCCCTCTTTAAAAATCCAAAAAGCCTTTGTCCTTGAGTTCAATTTTTGCAATTGTTTCTTCATCTTCTTTGGGATCTTCAAAGCATTCTTTAAAAACCTGGAGTACTTCCTTTTCATCCACCTGCTTCTCTCCCAGTTGTTTCACATATTCATCGATGGGTCCCTTTTTTGTCTTGATGGTTTGGACCCTGGCTGGGTTTCTAGGGGGGTGTGGTGATGGGTTCCCTCTTTTTGGATGGTTCCTAGTGGAGCATCCAACTTTATGACAGATGAAGCACCTGTTTTCCCTGATGTGGTGAGCTCTTTCAGTGGGGGAAAGCATTTGTCGTCCTAGAGCAGTGGTCTAAAGGGCATCCACATCCATGGCATTTGGGTCTCGGTTGTTGATTCGTCCATAGTCTGTCCTTCCTTTTCAGATGTCTTTTATCCTATCCTGTTGTCAGGCAAAAGCCACAGCTTTTTCCGACCATTCTTTCCAAGATCCTGGTTCTTTTTCCATTCCAAGAATTCTTTCCGTAAGGATTTGATCAGCGCATTTTGGTCTGTGATTCCAACTTTGGATACAAGGAGTCAGAAGTCTGTGTTGAACTTATTGAGAGGATCTAACCCTTTTCCTTTCATCATGATCTGGTGTAGTTTCCACCAAGAGTCAGCAGCAGTGTGCTTGTCTGAGAAGATTTCCAAAAACTTGTTTTTGAAATCGTTCCATGTGGCTTTGTCCAGGGCTACAGTTTCAGAGTCAAAGTTTTCATATGCAGCTTCAGCGAACTGCTTTCCTCGCCCTTTTGACATCCTGTTGAGGGCAGTATAGATTTTCTTCAAATCATTGTACTTATCCTTGTTCATAAGGAAGTATGCATCCATGGCTCTGATCCAGAATTTGGCATCAGATGCTTCTCCTGAGAACTCTTCTGGGAGTCCAGCTTTGAGTTTGGCCATTTCTGAGTGATCTGGGTTGGAGAGGGGTTTGTTCTGAGGGATAGGGGTGTTATGGGCAGAGAAGAATGGAGTTCTTCGAGACAGATAAGATCTTGATGGAGGAGGAGGGGTTCCACTTTGAGCAAAGTGGGGTTGGTTCCTTCTGATGATCATTCTCTTCTGTCTGTTTCGTCCTCAGAGTCCTCTTGAGGAGAGTTTTCTCTGTATCCATAAGAAATGGTGGGCAACTTGGTGGGGTGCCTTGCTGCATGGTAGCAGAGATATGAGGAGAGCTAGATCTTTTGTTATGCTTGCACAACGTCCAGTCTCAGTGTGTCCTCAAAGGCAACACAAGGTCCTATAGAATTCTGAAGGGGTTCTCTGCTGAGACTCCAGACTCAGGCAGAAAGGAGACTAAACACTGCATATAATTGCGCAGATCTAGCTGGGGAATGTACATAACAACTATGAGCTACTTATACAGTCAGGAATCATTTCGGAACAGAAAGGTGATGGGACAGGACACATGGTATGCTACAACAGCCTCGTGGAGTCAATGGTAGGAATGGGACAATGCAGTTGCCGGAAGGAGGAGTGGAGATCCATGACAAGAACAGTTTTAAGGGCACATGGTAGGAGTTACAAAAGAGGAAGAAGAGACAAACAGGGTGAGTCAAGAATGGGGATCTTCATATGACCATATGGAGCATAGTCTTTGGGAAACAGAGTCCAGTAGCATTCCAAGGGTAGTCCATCCTCCAGATTCCATTCTGGTAGTGTTGAAGAGTTCCAATGGTTCCGGAATTCCGGAACCTTCAAAACTGTGGATACTGGTAACAGGATGGGTAGATAGAAATGATCACTGCCAGCACACAAACACAGATGACATCACTGCGAAAAGAGACTCCCCAATGTCCAACATCAGAGAGCAAGGCAGAGTCCTGGCACAGGGAGAAGTGATCATCACTGCCAGAGCACAGACACAGAGGTCACCCTGGAAAAAAGAGACTTTCTGATATTCAATACTGGAGAGTAACAGGCAGGGAGATGTGATGATGATTACCACCAGTGCATAGACAAAGAAGACACCGGAGCGAAAAGAGACTCCCCAGTGTTAAACAACTGTTGAGCAGGGAGAGTCCATCATTGCCAGTATGGTTTCAGAAGACACTACCCACGGTATACCACAGGCAGTGAATTAGGTGATCAAGAATGATCACTGCCCAGTGAAATGAATCACCAAGGGGCCAAGAGAGATACTGCCCATAGTAAATCATGAGCAGCAAGTAGGAGACACTCGCCAGTGTTGAACACCAGTGAGGGGAGTGGGGAATGTCTGGTCAACATGTTCAAGTCATAGTCGACAGTGGTTGGCTTTTGCTGGTGGCAGTGATTTAACCAAGAAATTGTTTTACATAAGTCCATACACTGAGACTCGTTCACATCCCTCGTCCTACTCCCCAGTATTGAACACTGGGGAGCACCTCTTCCTCACTGTCCACAGTGTACTGTGGACAGTTTCTCCTCTTCACTGCTCATGGTTTACTGTGGGCAGTATCTCTCTAATTCCTGCTGATCCTTTCACCTCACCTACTCATCGGTAAGTCTGTCTTACTATTCCACACTGTATCACCTCAGTGATTGTAAGGTCTTTATTGTTCCTTTCAGCACTACACCTCTTGGTGATAGCTGAGATTGAGTGTGCAACCATTGTCAGATCTTTATTAAGGTCTCTATTTCGTTGCCCACCCTTCTTGTCCTTAGATCTTCTCCTGTTGCCCAACTCACTGGTGTTTACACTAAGGAGTCTTATCTTGTTGCTATTGTAGTTGCTGTAGCTCATCAGTGTTTACACTGAGAAGTCTCCCTATATGCCTTCTCTTGTCCCATCACCTGACTCATTGGTGTTTACACTGAAGAGTTTTCTATACATCATCCCTTCTCGTCTCATCAACCCAATTCATTGGTGTTTATACCAAAGAGTCTTCCTCTTCTCACCTCGTCACCCAACTCATTGGTGTTTACACTGAGGAGTCTTCCTATACACAATCCTACTTGCATTAATTTCCATCTGCCTACCACTGATATATTTCATCATTGGTGAGCGCTGTCCTGAAACTTAAACAATGAATACTGATTTAAACCCTTATGCATCTTTTAGTCTGCTATGCACACATTCATCGATTTTCAAACAGGCTGGATTTTCACATCTCCTAATGCACAGGATCCACCACCTGCAACCATCCTACCACCCACCAGTGGGGCAGACTTTGTCATGCAGCTGAAGGAGCTATGCATCTTATCTTCATGTTATCCACAGCTACCATACCTGCTCAAATGATCACTATCCAGTGAGCCCCTGTTTTCCTGCCTTTATTATTCCAACAAAACCATACCCATCGAGCCCTCGAATGAGGGGTTCATCCTCTTTCCTGGTCTACATTCCAAGTGACTTGAGCTCAATGCCTTCCTTACTCGAGTGTTTAAAGCTCTTCCAGTCAAGTGTCCTGCTGGTGTTGTGCTCAGGCCTGTGCCTTTCAATGCAAAATATGCGAATTCCTTCAAGACAAAGGATCATGCTCACGAAGTGGCGAGACAGGCACTCTTTTTGTTTCAGCATCTCATTGTGCTTTGTTCATGGGTGATCTCTGTCAATGAACCTGGTTGGATCAAAGTCCTGCTCTTCAAAAGCATTTCCCCCACCATGATTGAGATGCTTCGCAAAACTCCCATGGCAAGGTTCACCCACTGGGATCAGAGAGTGGGTGCTGTAGTAGACGTCACCAACAGGGCTTCCTGGCCATACATTCAGCCTATGCTCGATGTGCATGTGCCAATTTATCTTTACTGGGGCACTTACAATGTGTACTGTGGCCCAAGTTTTAAATGGGTGCCTGGAATCTCAGATGATGCTGAGTGGCTTAACAGATACCATCCTATCACTGCATTTCTAAAGGGTGCATTTGATATATTCAGCAGCTCATCTACTTCCACTGTTCAACCTGCTATGCCACAGTTCTCTGGTCCTGTCTGTGCCTTACCACCACCTATCAAGGGAAGTGGCCAAAGACCTGGAGAAACTTGGAGGGATTTTTTTGCTCAGAGGTCCTTGGTGAACACAACTACTCTGGAAAATGAGTCTCCTGAAGCTAAAAGGAGGTGCGAGCAACACATCAAGAATGCTAATAATCACTGCCCTCTGGGATGGGAGGGCGCCAATGTGTTCTCCTGGGAGGAGCAAAATGGGTTCTGAATCTGCACTCAAATTGGCTATGACCACTACAGGAATATATGGATAGACTATTATGGCAAACAACTGCAATATGATAGCTTTGTGGACAAGTGGGACATATGCACTGAGTTTGACACTGATGCTTGATCAGATTGCCCCAACGATAATGACAGCAATTACATGAATCTGTCAATGCTCCCCAAAGCACCATCCATTCCAGTTTATATAGAATCACTCCCTCTAGAAATTCTCCAGTTGCTTGACACTCCCACAGATCCCCAATCAGCTTCCGGTGATCAGCAAGTGTTATGCGACAGGCCTCAAGAGCCCGAGGTATCCTCCATGATTCAGACATGTGTAGCTGAATCTCCTGTGGATCACCTAATGTCTTGTGATTCCCTGCTGGTGGCCGAGGTTCCCTCTGCAGATGAACCAATGATGTGTGACTCTCTACTAGAGTCCCAGACATCTCTGAGTGGTCAGTGGCTCTCATCCAACAATGTCCTTCTGATCAAGCAGCCAGTGTTGCTAAACAATGTTCTTGAGACTAACACCCCTCATGCAGATTCATTGGAGTCGTCCAATAGTCTGCCTGATCCTCAGGCTTCTGCTAGTGCTCATCCCGCATCAGTTTTCATTGGTAATGACATCCCAGAATCTAATGAATCTGCCGCCATGCACCTTTGGGATGTGTTAGAAATGTGCTATGGATTCACCTACTCTCCATCTTCCAGTATGGCTCCCCAGACAGATGCCACCCTTGGCTCACTTGCTGTGAAGTGTTACGCTTGCACAACATCTAGTCTCAGTGTGTCCTCAAAGGTGACACAAAGTCCTGTAGATCTGAAGAGTTCTCTGCTAAGACTCAAGACTCAGACAGGATGAGACTAAACACTGCATATAATTGCGCAGATCTAGCTAAGGAATATACAGAGCAACTAACTATTTATACAGTCCAGAACCATCTTAGAACAGAACACCAAATGGTCAGGACACATGGTATGCTACAATGGCCTCATGGGTCAATGGTAAGAATGGGACAACACTGCCATCAGAAGAAGGATGGAAGGAGGAGTGGAGGTCCATAACAAAAACAATTCTGGGGGCACATGGTAAGAGTTACAAAAAGGGAATAAAAGAGGAGCAGGGTGAGTCAAGAACAGAGATCTCCATATGACCATATAAAGCATAGTCTTTGGGGAATAGAATTCAATGGCATTCTGGGGGAAGTCCGTCCTCAGGCTTGGGAGTATTACAAGTAAGCGCAGTTCCGAAAGTTCTGGAACTTGTTCCCACAGTTCTGACACTTCCGAAGTACCTTCCCGTGGTTCCGAAGGTTCTAGAATTCCGGAACCATCAGAACTCTTCAATACTCTTCTACCTGAATGGAAGCCTGAAGACGAACTACCCCTAGAATGCTATTGGACTCTATTCCCCAAAGATTACACTCCATATGGTCATATGGAGATCCCCATTCTCGACTCACCTCGTTCCTTTTTTGATCCGCTTTTGTAGCTCTTACCATGTGTCCCTAGAATTGTTCTTGTCATAGACCTCCGCTCCTCCTTCCATCCTCCTTCTGATGGCAGTGTTTTCCCATTCTTTTCATTAATCCATGAGGCCATTGTAGTGTACCATGTGCCCTGTTCCATTGCCTTTTCATTCTGAGGTGGTTCCAGGTTGTATAAATACCTAGTAGTTATCCTGTATACTCCTTAGCTAGATCTGTGCAATTATACGCAGTGTTTAGTCTCATCCTGCCTAAGTCTCGAGTCTCAGCAGAGAACCCTTCAGATCTACAGGACTTTGTGTCGCCTTTAAGGACACACTGGGACTAGACATTGTGCAAGCATAACAGAGAGTGTCTCCTTCCCCTTCCCACTGTCCACAGTTTACCATGGGCAGTATCTCATCATTGCCCATGGTTTACTGTGGGCAGCATCTCTTAGCAACGATCACCATTACTTCCTGCCCATGGTATACTGTGGGTAGTGACTTTCAGACTTTACTGCAGTACTGTCTTGGTCCATCTAGCTGTTCCTCTTCTGACTGCCCATGGTATACTGTGGGTAGTATCCTGCAGACTTTGCCATGGTTTCACCCTGATATTGACTTGTGACAATGACCATTGTTCTTTGAGTTGTCATCTATCTTTCTGTCTACATAGTAATAGAAAAATCTGCTAGGTCTGAGTGGCAATCATTGCTTCTCTCTTCATCACTCTCCAGTGTTTAACACTGGGGAGGTGCATTTGTGATTGCTCAGTCACTCTTTCCCTACTTTTTGCGGTTTTCCATGGCCAGCACATCACAGGAGATGATTGCTCTTTTCCTCTGCTGCTTAACATGGGTGTCTTTGTTACCTTCAGCACCAGTCACATTTTTTTCATGATATTTGCACTCCTCTCCTCCATCACATATGTGATATTCAATTACATTCATTATACATAACTGATATTGCTTGGGATGTGTTTAGCAGCATTTTTTCCCATTTATTCTTTTCTTCTGTGTCTGTCAGTTTGAGACAATCTCCCTGCCACTTATCCGGATGATGTGGAGGTTCTTCAGGCAACTGATAAATATTGTGTGATCTGTTGAATTTTGTAATGTCTGTAAAAAAAATTGAATTTCCTCCGTCTCCATATCCTCTGGTCAGATTATGCAGAGCTTTTTAAAGACAGGCCACAGAGCAGCAGCTGGGTGTGTAGTTCCACCTGGGGGCCAATTGCTGAGCCATTTCACCAACTCGATGAATCATTGAAGGAATGTGGCCACAGTCCACTTCCCATGGAGGTATTGCGACTTGACTCTTTCTTTCTTTGCCAACCACTTTTCGATCTTCGACCTTAGCTCCTTATCTTCTACTCATGTTGCATCAGTTCCCACACCTTGCACTTTCATCATACTGTGATCCAGTTCTGGATTGCCATCAATGACTTTTCCCTTTTCAGGGACCTCCACACCCAACAGGTTCATCAGTTTCTTCCATGGAAACCTATCATGGAGTCTCTCTTTTCTTTTCTTTTGTCTTTCTTGAGTATTCAGTGACATCCTTCAATGTATGGTGCTAGGTGATGTATTGTGGGTGCACTTGTAGTGGCTATTGGAATGGTACAATTTACTTTTCTCACGGCCCCTTCCTGGTTCCACACATGGAGATGCTGATCTTCGAGATCAATATTGTTGATATTCTATGGCTTTTCCCTGCTCACCTGCATGCTTTTTTGCTGTTGTGCCAGTGCTGTTATGGTTATCCCCTGAACACCTAACTAACATGAAGCTCCCTTGAGTAGTTCTAGATTTGTTGTGCATGGTTGGGTTATCTTCAGGAGGGTCATCTACTGCCATACTTTGCTCTCCAGAGTGCTACATACATTTTTGAGCTGACAAATGAGTGGATTGTGGTTAATATATACCATTGGTGAAGATTTGATCTGATTGATTGTCGTTAGTTTGTGCTCCCCATTTATATAGCATGCGTATTCCAGGTCAAGTTTGTATATGTTCCATTGATCTCTGGTACAATGAAAAAGCTCTCTGCCATAGCAGTAAATCATCACCATCCAACAGCAGTCATAGAGGAATACCTACCCACAGATGTTTATTGTCTGAGGCCAGGTCCCCTCGTTTTTCATGCCTAATGCTCAACCAGCATTAGAAATGAACTTCCAGGTTATAGTTCCATTGGGCTGAACTTCGACCACAATGCACTGAAATGTGACTTCTTCAATGGTTGGGTTGCCATAAACAGATGCCATGAGTGGATTGTAGGGTATGAAAAATATCTTCGAGTCAGGATGTTGCAAAACTCGACTCAGTTGTCCTGAATCCAGTCAGCCAGGGATACAGCTGTCGATAGTGGGTATCTGGAAATACATGGCAATATAGTTACAATAGATTCTCATCTTTTTTTAAGTACAGTTTTTACAATTGTGATCTCGGATACAGATAAAAGATAGTTTTAACAATAGTCATCTGCCTAGCAACACATTGCACACTCCATGACAACAATGATTGTGCCCGCCTGATGACATCTTTTGTTAATCCTGCATTCAAATTATTCGGGGTGACACCTTATCGGAAAGGATGGAGACTTACTTGAAATAAAGCCAAAACAACAACATAACCTGGAGTAAAGTTCCATCGCACATAGTGTGACAGAACCCAACCTGGTTCTACTCTTTTCAGGCTAGTACTTGTGGTTTCTGAATAAACCCAAGCAGAAAAGTGAGGATAACATTGGAAGGGGTCGGAGGTATTATATGGGGCAATATTCTGGTGATGGACCATGAAAGATACCTTGCCATCAATGTCAAATATGTACTTGATAGAGCCTGGAACTGCTGAAAGACTGTTGTCATCACCAGAATGGTAGATGATCAGACTGTTACCAACATGCATAGAATTTCTAGCATACACAACCCCATTCATGGAATACCGAGCATGGAGCACAACCATGTGTTGAGATACTAATGGATGTAGATCAACCAGAACTGAGCAAGGCAAAGAATGTCGGAATTCTTCTTCATGCTCCAAATTGCCTAAAGGAGTAAAGGCCTTGTGAAAGAGTCCTTGGCACTCTTTAATTGCAGAAGGACATTCCTCATGAGCCAGTCAGGCCTTAAGCTGAGCAGCTTGGACATAGGAACTGAGAATTGTAGATTCCAGCTGACCTATGCAGATCACTATTATTCATTAACTATTTGCAGATAAGCCAGTACATACCAAATTTACTATTTGTTGAGAGACATTGCAACTGACCAATCAACCATTCAAATGGGAAGCATCACCATGAACATATGGGGTCAAATGGGAAGCACCACCATGAATGTATGGGGTCAAAGGAGAGGAGGAATTCATGGATGTGGATAGCCATGTGACCATTTGTATGATAAGTAGTGGAAGGGTGCATGGTCTTCAGCATCAACAACCAAGTAGCCATATAAGACCAGTATGCAAAGGCACGCTCCTTGGTCATCGATCTAGCACAAGCAATGTGAACTGCAGAAACAAGGGTCATAGTGTGATTCAAAGCTTCATGCAATTGAAGTGCAATGGCACTAGACTTGTGAACTGTGTCATCTCCCCATAGACTCACCAGGGCAAGTGGGAGATATACCGTGATCATTGTGTGCCATTCATCTGCTTTCAAACTACCTGCACCTGGTGATCCAAAGTTATGAGGCACACACCTCAGCCAAGAAGGAGTGTCCAACATCTGTATTACAGATCATATTCGCTCAAGAACTTTGTGGGTTCCATACTTGGCCAACTGCTGACCACCAGATCAAGGTTTCCCTTTGTGCTACTTAATCATTAGACAGCACCAATTAGAAGAACTGAGAGGAAATTTACCCATTCTACAAAAGTATTTACCCAGTTTGTCTTGGATATCCAGCCTTTCAAGGATAGTCGACAGCACAAATTCTTGACAACAAACTGTAATGATGTCATATTCTTTCCCATGAGTTGCTTAGTAAGGGAATTTATGTGATCATCAATTTGCGTTTCCTGACTGCCATCTTCCACATCAAGATCAATAACTAAGGCCATAAGCAGTGTATGAATGCTCTTCACTTGCTTAACCTCCTTAGCTGAAATGTTGTCCATATTAGGATTGGGGATTTGGAACTGGTGTGCAAAAGTAGGTGATGAAATATCAGGAGTATCAGTGGAAGTAGTAGTAAGGCAGAGGACGTTGTGGACATGGAAGCTAACAACTCCTTCAAGAATACAGTGCATGGCATCAATCACCAGTTGACAAGCTGGATCCCAGTATGGCAACTTTCAAAGTGGTGACCAGCATACCCCGTTCTTGGCAAAGAGTTTCTCTTGCTCCACTGTGGAGCCTGCATTTCTGTAAGCCTCCACCTGACATCATAAAGTATCCCTGTCCCATAGCTTCCAGCAATCTGAATCGAAATCTACTCTTCCATGAGTCTTAAGATCATTGCAATGACAGATACTGCAGTAAAAATAGCTTGAATGTGCAGCCATTTGAGCTGTTTTTTGAGCTGCTGGGAGGTCGCAAACAACACAAATAACAGCAGACCAGACTACTCGACCCACAGGATAAAGGGCTGTGCAGTTGAAGTAGATCCCATATTCCCAGCTGTCCACAAAGTCGTTAATTAAGGGATCCAGAAAGTAGTTGAGTTGATTGGTGCAAGGCTCATCAGGGCCAGGGACAATCCCTGCAAGGTACATATTCTCGGGTTTGTAGTGAACATCCAACAGAAGGTTGAAACAGGCACAGGAGATGACTCCACACAAGGTAGTAGCACCCCATACACGAATGCCTTCTACGTTGAAGAAATCGACATTAAGAGAAAAGGCAAGGTGACTCTCTCCCCTCCTGTTGACAAAAAGAGCACCAGGTGAATGACCCTCAAAAGACCTCAGAAATTCTCCATCCCAAACATCCTGTGAAGTGGAAGATGGTGGCCAACAATTACTGACAAGATCCATGAGCTAATCACAAGGTGCATCAATGAGGGCTTCAATTTTGGGTCTGGAGAGAAGGCTCACCACAAAATCATGGAAATGGTGATAGACATATGGCTTGATGGGGGTGTGACCTGACAATAACTGCAGTAAGGGTTCATTACAGATAGGCAGCCACGGCTTTGGTTTGTTATTGCAATGACTAGGGTACTCTGGAGTAGCTGATCCAGATTTGAATATAGGCCTGTGGATGAAGTTGCAAGACGGACAAGTAGCAAACATGTTACAAGTGTCCACAGTTCCGAAGGTTCCGGAACTGATTCCCGCGGTTCCGACACTTCCGAACTACCTTCCCGCGGTTCCGAAGGTTCTGGAATTCCAGAACCATTGGAACTCTTCAACACTTTACCGGAATGGACTACCCCAGAATGCTACTGGACTCTATTTCCCAAAGACTACGCTCCATATGGACATATGGAGATCCCTATTCTTGACTCACCCTGTTCGTCTCTTCTTCCCCTTTTGTAACTCTTACCATGTGCTGTTAGAACTGTTTTCGTCATGGACCTCCACTCCTCCTTTCGCCTCTCCTTTCGGCAACTGTGTCATCCCATTCTTATCACTGACTCCATGAGGCCGTTGTAGCATACCATGTGTCCCAACCATCATTCTTCCATTCCGAGATGGTTCCAGACTGTATAAGTAGCCCATAAGTTGCCATGTACATTCCCCAGCTAGATCTGCGCAATTATACGCAGTGTTTAGTCTCATTCCTGCTTGAGTCTGGAGTCTCAGCAGAGAACCCCTAGGATTTCTATAGGACGTTGTGTCGCCTTTGAGGACACACTGAGACTGGACATTGCACACGCGTAACAAAAGATCTAGCTGTCCCCATACCTCTGCTACCACGCAGCAGGGCACCCC
>JBBPMF010001092.1:0-12446 GCA_038090175.1 Austroboletus eburneus
TGGAATCGCAAAGAAGAGCTGAGTCACTATGGAATGATGCGACGGCATCGGAGAGATATTGGTAATACAGCTGCGGATGAGTCACGCTAAATATGTAAGCGGTGTTTGGAAAAACAGTAAGAAAAGAGAGAGTCCAAGCGGGACTCGAACGCCGGGGTTAAAGGCCTTCGGCGTACAATGATAAACGAATATTAAGAAAAAGGTAAGGGGGGCCAACGAATCGTAACAGAGTGGGGAAGGAGTGTGACTCCGGAATTATCGTTTTCTTCAGAGACAAGGTCAGGACGGCAGGAGAGGGCATCTGGGGCAGCAAGGAATTTGCTGGGAACATGAGAGAGTTTGAGATCATAATCCGCAAGGTCGAGGAGCCATCGGGCTTGTCGTTGGTTGAGGTTTTGGGCGGAGCGGAAATACGTGAGGTTTTTATGGTCGGTGAAGACCTGAACAGGGTGAGGGGAGCCGTGGAGATATTGTTGCCACGAGCGGAGGGCGCAGATGATCACTAGAAGTTCGCGATTGTAGATGTTGTAGTTCCTTTCAGCTGGACAGAAGGACTGAGAGATGTAGGAACAAGGGTGCCATTCGCCGTTGACATCGGTTTGGAGGAGGATACCTCCGGAAGCGTACTTCGAGGCGTCGGTGGTGATGGCAAAGGGGGCGGAGGTGTTAGGGAGTTGAAGGATGGGTTTTTCCAAGAAAAGATGTTTCAGCCGGGTAAAGGCTGCTGTGCAGAGGGGGGACCATTCCCAAGGAGTGTCTTTCTTGGTGAGGTCGATCAAGGGTCGTGCGATGGAGAAGTAATCCGGGATGAACTGGCGGTAGAAGTTGGCGAAACCCAGAAATGATCGGACATCCTTGAGTTTCTCGGGGGTAGGCCAGGATGCGATCCCGTCGAGTTTGACTGGGTCCATCATGAGTTGACCGGGTTTCACAATCATTCCAAGGTAGTCAACTTCGGTCACTCCGAAGCGGCATTTCTCAAGTTTGAGGTGTAGGTCGAGTTCCTGCATACGTTGGAGGACACGTCGAGTTCGTTCAACATGGAGTTCTTCTGTGGGGGAGTATACCAGAAGGTCGTCCATGTAGACAACAAGCCACCCTTCAGTGATCATATCTCGGAAAGAGTCGTTCATGAATCGTTGAAAAGTCGCGGGGGAGTTGGTCAGCCCAAAGAACATGATGGTGGGTTCGAAGAGGCCTTTGTGGGTGACAAAGGCGGCCTTCCATTGATGTCCATCTTTAATACGGACGTTGTTGTAGCCCCAGCGGATGTCGAACTTGGTGAAAAGTTTAGCATCCTTGAGCTTGTCGATGAGGTCAGAGATGAGGGGAAGGGGGTAGGTGTCCCGGACAGTATGCTCGTTTAGGTATCAGTAGTCCTGACAGGGACAGAGGCCACCATCCTTCTTTTTGACGAAGAAGAACGGGGATGCTTGTGGGGAGTTAGAGGGATGGATTTTCCCAGAGGCAAGGTTTTCTTTGATGAACGCTTCTGTGGCCTTGCATTCGTCGGGGGAGAGGGGGTACACCTTCCTGACCTTCGGGGTGAAGGAGTCATCAAGGTTGATTTCGTGATCATAGGGGCGAGAGGGGGGAATGTGTTCGGTGGCTTCTTTCAAGAAGACCGCCACGTAGTCGGAATATTCGGGGGGTAAGACCTGCTTTGGTTTGGCCTTTTCGGCATTGGTGGCGAGTTCAGTGGACGTGTTGACTTTTCCTATAAGGTTGATAGGCCCGGAGATGACAAAACGGGAGTCGCCACGAAAGATTCTGTTAACGGTGGCGTAGGGAATGGGGTTGTTGTTGAATTCTTCCCTTGTTTCATCTTTGAGGAAGCTAGGAAGATGGCGGTGACCTGGGAGAACATGGACATGTCGGATTTCAGGGGAGTCATTGGGGAGTAAGGAGTGGAAGTAGGAGTCGTGTCTCCTGGAGTCGGCGGCATGGAGGGAGTGAAGGAGTTTCAATTGGTCGGTGGATTCTGTGATGGAGATGGTTTGGTTCGACCAATTGATGGAGGGGTTAGTGGCCTTGAGCCAAGGGAGTCTGAGGATAACGTTAGAGGTTCCGCAGTTCATGACATAGAAGACCACCTTGTGGGCGAGCCCTTCGATATGAACAAAGAGTTCAGCGGAGAATTTCACTCCTCCTTGGGTGGTGGGGTCTTGCGTGACACTTCGGACGTTGAGGGGACGAGGGAGGCGGGTGGTGGGGAGTTTGTGTTTTCGTACGAAGTTCCAATCGATACAGGAGATGTCGGCTCCAGAGTTGATCAGGGTGGTGGTATTGACGACTTTAAACGTATGCGAGGGAACGATGATTTGAATGGGGAGTTTCATTGTTCCAGGTTCCATAGATACTTTTACATGGATACGCTTAGGAGAGGAGGAGGAACCTTGCGTCGAACGAGGTCCTCCATTTAAAAACCCGAGGGGATGGAGATTTTATTGAGTCCAGCCATCGAGTCTTCTTCGACTTCTTCGATGCGGGCGGCGCGAGGGGTAGAGGGAGAGGAATAGATGGGGCAATTCCTTGCATTGTGACCTTTTCTTCGGCAATGTAGGCAATGGCCTTCCTTGAAACAGCATTGTCGTTCTTCCTCGGTGAGCTTAGGGGGACGGGGGGTGGTGACTGCATCAACGTCCATGGTGTTAGGATCTTTTGGATGGGGGGTGGGGTTCGAGTAAGACCGGTACTCGGTTTTTTTGCCGGAGATGGTCTGGGCGCATTCCCACTGTGTTTGGAAGTGTACAGCTTTGTCATACCATGCTTCAATGGTGGTGGGGGGTGTGTCCATGGCGAAGATTCGTTTCATGAGGGGGGGGGGGAATGCCATTGGCGAAGAAGTTGATGAGGACGTTGTTGTCCGTGATACCAGAATTGGCAACGTTATTGCGGAAGTCCGCGATATAGGCGTTGAGGGTGGTGGCGAGGTCTTGTCCTCTCAGGGTCATGCAGTGGTGGGTAGATAGCCAGTGGATGGCATTGTCCGCGATGTTGTGTCGTTCAAAGGAGGTTTTGAATGCTTTGGCGAACTCTTCAAGAGTTCCGAAGGTACTGGCTTCAATGGCTCTGCGTCAATAGGTGTCAGCCCAAGTGAGGGCGGAGTTCCTTTTCATAAAGGAGAGGGCATATGCGACTTTCTTTTCGTCAGTGTTGTAAACCTCGTTGTTGATGATGAGGTAAGCCATGACTGAGTAGTACCAGGGCATAGCACGCTCGTAGGATCCATCGAAGTCTTCTGGGACTCCGAGGCAAAGTTCGGTGGGCTTCCCTGTCGATGGGGCGGGGTTCGTGTGGGACATTGGGGTTATGGTGAAGGGGTTCGATCTTCTGATCAGCTCGGGGGATGGAGGTGTGGGGGCTTGTGGAAGTACCAGCGAGGCTGAGAGGGCGTGGGCGAGAGTAAGATCTTCTTGATCTTCTGGGGATACGACGATATCATCGTCAGTGGGTACTTCTTCTTGCAAGGCTGAGGAGTTCTCTGAGGGGGACGATGGGGGCTCGGGGCGACGGGGGCCTCGGGAGGGTCTAGGGTTCGAGGGGCGATAGGGATGAATGATGGGCTAAGGTGAGGCTTGCCCAGTGAAGAGCAAGTTAGACCTTTTGTTACGCGTTGGCGTAGACCCGAGGGGCGAGAGACGTTAACGTCGCTATTCAGCAGATGTGGCAAGGGTTTGATAGAGGGCTATCCTCTTATCCTCAGCCGCAATGGTATGTCGTGCGCTGTAGACCTGGTTGTCGTATGTCGCGACTCAGGAACGAGGGGGACCGCGTGGTGGATGCGGTGACGAGGGTACAAAGGAGCGCCTACTCAACAGTAAGGCGAGGACTGGGGGACCCAAGAGGAATCGATGATCAAGGTAGATTCGGGTAGGTCTAACTTGGGGAATACATCGAGGGTATCGAGGGGTTTATATACACGAGTCAAGAAAGAATAAAGCGGAGCGTAAAGGGGATGACTCGACTATAGAAAGCGATGGAATCGCAAAGAAGGGAAACGAGTCAGAGATAAGTGGTGGCAATACAACTGTGGATACTGCGGATGAGTCACGCTGAATAAGTAAGCAGAGATAAGGGAATAAGAGAGAAATAAAGTGGCTCGAGCGGGACTCGAACGGCAGGAGCACTGTCTGTTACACGGGCTAAGGTAAGAATGGAAAAAGAGTAGGGTATATGCGAATTGTAACACTTGGTATCACTTTTGTGCTGCAGCTATTTCTTCATGGAGAAATTCATGAAGAAAGTCAAGGTCAACCAAGTATTCTCTGGTGCAGGCAGAGGTGAGATCACGTTCAGGGTGGATGGAGATATTGGGGTAATAACCCTTGTTAGTGAAGAACAGGAAGATGCCAGTAGTTGCATTCAGAGCATTGTTGTAGGTAAACTCCACGAGAGGCAGAAGTTCAGCCCAGTTGTTCTGCTGATAGTTGCAATAAATATGAAGATACTGTTCCAGAGTCTGGTTCATCTGCTTAGTCTGTCCATCATCCTTGGGATGATACCCAGAGGTAAAGTGAAGGTGGATATCAAGCACTTTGCCAAGAGAATGGAAAAAATAAGATATGAACTTGGAACCTTGATTGGAGGTGATGTGGAATGGTACTCTGTGCTTCAAAAACACATGGAGTAGGAATAGCTTGGCCAACTCTGGGGAAGTCACCTTGTCATCCATTGGAATGAAGATATATTGCTTGGATAGGCGATCCACAACAACAAGGATGGCAGTATGACCGGAGGAGCCTGGAAGTTGCTCAATGAAATCCACAGATATGGAATTCCATGGCTTCTCTGAGATTGGGAGCTGTTTAAGAAGCCTGTAGGGCTTGTGCCTCAGGACTTTCATGTGAGTGTAGGTGGTATAAGAGGATATGTACTCTTTGATGAAGGTACAGATGCCTGGCCAGGTATATTTATGGCAGATTAGTTTCAGAGTGTGGTTTTGACCAAAATGACCGGAGAGTGAATGATCATGCTTGAAGTGGAGAATGCAGAGACAGAGGTCATTGATATCTGGCACATACATGTGGCCATTGAGATGGATGTAACCATCTGCATCTATAGTCCAGCAGGAAGCAGAGGGAGTGTCGGATACAGGATTGGAAGAAGGGTCAGGAGATCTGGTCATGTGGATCATGGCAAAAGGGTCAGATGGGAGGGTGGAGAGAATATCACTGTGGAGTTTCTCAAGGTTGAAGAGCATACTTGTGTGGAGAATGGGAAATGCAAGGTATGTAGCTTGTAGGGATGCAGCATATTGCTCTTGGGTGAAAATGGGGCAGAAATTGTGTGGATTGACTTGAGCATAGTCCTTATCTCCCTCTTTGGGATAAACATCCCAGCATTGAGTGAGGGCATCAGATTTAGTGCCAAATTGGCTGGGGCAGAAATGGATGATCATGTTGAATTGGGAGAGGAACTCTGACCAGCAGGCTTGCCAGTGGGTCAGGAGTTTAGTGGTGGTGAAGTACTCAAGGTTTTTATGGTCAGTGATCACATCAACTGAAGTCATGAAGCCTTCAAGGTAATGCCATCAGGTGTGGAATGCTTCATGAATAGCTAACAGCTCCTTGTTGTGGGTGTCATAGTTGAGCTCCAAAGAGATCAACATCCAAGAGTAGTAGGTGATAGGGCAGACTTCTGCATCAGGGCACTTCATGGAAAGAATGCCCATGATAGCATAGCTGGAGGCATTGGTTTCTACAATAATCAGAGCATCGGAAGCCCAATGCATAAGAATAGGAGCAGAAGTGAAAGCAGCTTTCAGCACCTGGAAAATGGAGCAGCAGGCATTCATGAATTGTCAAGGGACACCCTTGCAGGTGAGGCAGGTAAGTAGAACGATGATTTCAGAGTAGTTGTGGATAAACCATCTATAGAAATTAGCAAATCCAAGGAAGGATTGGACATCCTTGACTTTTTGAGGTTCAGGCCAGTTGAGGATTGACTGCACCTTATCTGGGGACATGGTGAGGCCAGACATAGACATCCAATAACTTAAGTATTCTATGAAGTTCATATGGAACTTGCATTTCTTGGGTTTTGCATAAAGTCCATGTTTGCAGAGATGGTGGAGAACTTTCTTAACATGCTTCATATGGAAGGCCATGTCTTCAGAGAAGATGAGAATATCATCGAGGTACACAATGACACTAACGTCTAAAAGATCAGCAAAGACTGTGTTAATAAACTGCTGGAATGCTGCTGGGGCATTCATAAGACTGAACAGCATGATAAGCCATTCGTAGGAACCATACCACATGTGGAAGGCAGTCTTCCATTTGTCGCCCTTAGCTATGCAGACCAGGTGATATGCATGCCAGAGGTCGATTTTGGAATATACCTTGGCATGGCTTGAGGCATTGAGAAGGTTGGAGATGTGGGGAAGTGGGTAGTGGTCTTTTTTGGTGATCTTGTTGAGTTCCCGAAAGTTGACACAAAGATGGAGGGAACCATTTTTCTTGTGGACAAAGAGGACTGGAGTGGCATGTGTGAAGGAAGTGGGTCAAATAAATCCTATGAAGGATGCTCATCTAGGAAGGCACGGAGGGACTCAAGTTCGGAAGGGAAGAGAGAATAGGTGGTGCTGAGCAGAGGAGAGGTACCTTCTTCAAGATCGATCTTGAGATCATGTTTATGGCATCAGAGAACTCATTGTATTCCAACAGAACACCAGAAAGATTGATCTGTTTGGGAGGGTCAGTAGCTATGGCATGGAGATCACCTTCTTGTGGTCGAATGTGCATGCTGAACTGCATGGAACCATGTAGGCAACAGGCCAGCATGAATGTGGGAGCATTGATAAGTGTGATGGGTAGAGCCTTGTGGTCAGAGAAACGTGGCAGATCTGGAGAGGGGACAACCAGAGGCAGAGATGCCTTAGGAGTCAGGGGTGAGCTCAGAAGTGCAAGACTGGGCTGCAGACTAAAACAGAAAGAAATACTGCTTGTGACCCAGTCAATGAACAGATTGTAGTGGATAAGCCAGTTGTGTCCAAGGACCAAAGTGCAGGAGCCATTTAGCAGGGTGACATAGAACATCATTGGGGTAATATCACCAGTTTTGAAGAGGTCAGAGAGGTCAATAACTTAAGTGATGGTGGAATTTGACATGTCATTGAAGAGATGGAGCATAAGTGGAGGGACAGTGTAGATGGAAATATTGTTCTTATTCACAAAATTGGTGTCTATAAAACATTCAGAGGAGCCAGAGTCTACTAATGTGGAGAAAGGACAGAGATCATATGATACAAGAGAGATGGATGACATAAGGGATTGGGAATCTGAGAGAGTGGACATGTTGAGATGGAGCTCCTTGGTTGCACATTCAGAGTCAACACGACCATCTGGCTGTGCAGAGCCATGGAGGTCACACTCTATTTTTTTGTCTCAGAAGAGGCTTCTGGTTTAGCTTCTGGAGCTGTCTTGGCAGCACACACTTTGGATGCCTTTGAAGTCGCCTAGGGGCAATCCTTAGCTATGTGGCCGCCTTGACTGCAGAACATGCATAGCTTGTTATCAAAGCAGTGTTTGCATTCAGCAGTGGTCAGCTTGCCATCTTTGCTGAGCTTTGAAGAGAGGTCAAGCTTAGGAGGAGAGTTGGAAGTACCTGAGGTACCAGAAGCAGGGGAAGTGGTGGCGGACTTGCCCTTGAAGCTATTGCTCTTTGAGCTGCTGGACTTATTATCAGAGGACTTATTGTTCAGTTTGATATTGGAGGATTTGTTGCTGGATGGCTTCTGCTGACAGTTAATCTTGGACTTACACTCCCAGTAACACATGTCAATTGATTGTGTGAAATGATGGAGTGCGGAGAGCATTGCAGGCTTGCCAACACAGGAGATTTTGTCCTTGATTCTGTCTGGGAGGCCATTGTAGAAATGGTGATGAAGGGCACCTTCTCCATAGCTGCAGACTTGTGAAGTGATCCTATTGAACTCCACAATGTACTTGTTGATATGCTGTGTGTCCTTCATTGTGAGGTTGTTGAGCTGGTGCTCGGCATCTCCAATGGGGTCATGAGGACTAAAGTTTGTCTGCAACTTGATCACAAAGTTCTGGTAATGGTCCATCCAGCAAGGACAGAATTGAGGGTTCCCCACACTGAGGAGGTCAGGTTTGAACCATTCTAGGGCCATGCCCTTGAGGTATGACTGCGCAAATGTGACTTTGGCACAGTCTATCCTAAAGGCCCTAGGCCGGTTTTGAAAGTTCAGCTTGCACTAAACCAGGAATGTACTGAGTTTCTGAGGCTCTGTGCCATTGAACTGGTCAGGCTTCCAAACCTTGGTCCACTGGCTTCCAGACTCAGTGGGATAGCAATTGGCATGCAACAGTCCATGGATGGCATCAGCCAAATTGGTGAGTGCATCCTGTGGGACTGGAACATTTTTGTCTTCATCTTCACCACTGTTGTGCCCATTTCCAGGGTCAGGGTCATCACCAGGTCCTGGGGAACCACCAGTGGGATAGTCATCATCATTGTCATCTGGCAGGTTGAGTTTGTCTGAGTTAAACCCATCAGAATCATTGTATGACAGTTCATTGTCATGCAGAGGAGGATGATGGTGCCATGGTGTGTTGAACCTGCCAGATAGGGGCTCTTCAGTGCTGGAGCTATCTGTTTCATCACCTTCATTGAAGATATCTTCGATGTAATCACCTGGGGTTGGAGACTTCAGTTGGTGTGGTGCCTGTGATGTGGAAGCAAAAGTCCGACAGGCAGAGAAACTGTGGAACTTGTTGGTGACAGCCAGTCCATGACATGAATTGGCAAAAAATGATAACAGATGGTATAGTGGGGGAGTGGCTGAAGCACGCTTGTTGTCGAAGGTCTGGTGCATTTGTGATCGGAATCGCATTTTCATGATATGTGTGGCCATGGGTGATTGTTGATTGTTGAAGGGAAGGGATGAGAACTCGGACAAGCATGAGTTCGAATATACTATTAAGTGCAGGTCTGTTGGGAACTGGGCAGTGAACTCCAGAGTGCTGGAGTTGGTCAGAGGGGATAGGGACTTTGGCTTTACCTTATGTGGTGCACTCTTGTCCAATTCCATTGTCCCTAATTTACAAGGGGAGTGGAGCGGAGGTATGAAGTCACCAGAAGTCAGAGGAGAGTCATCAAGACTCAAGTGAGAGAATTCATTAATGAGCTCAATGACAGAGGAGAGAACAGTGGATGGAACTAAATTGATATTTGAACTGAGGGGCTAAGACATATTACAGCGGATTGATTTATATAGGGAGGTCAAAGTCTGAATGTAGTAAAGTTAGGGTCAGAGTGTCAGAGGAAACAGAGTACCACTGCTGTGCTGGTCAGCCGCACAGCTGGAGCTATGTGCCTTACCCTAAGCACTGCAGTGATGGAATGGAGACTAACTACAAAAAGAACAAAGGGAAACGTAACATAATGTACATGAGTGCAAGAAATAAAGCGGACATGGAGTAGCGGAGGACATCTGGAGCAGAAGAGTGGAGATAATATACATGGAGGAGTGAAGGGGACTTAGCGAGAATTTGAAATATAACACCATCCAGCAGGATGACATAGAACATTGTTGGGGTAATGTCACTGGTTTCAAAGAGGACAGAGAGAATGATAGTTTGAGTGATGATGGAATTTGATGTGCCATTGAAGAGTTGGAGCATGAGTAAAGGAACAGTGTAGATGTAAAGATTGCTCTTATTCACAAAAGTCACGTCTATGAAACAGTTGAAGGAGCCAGAGTCTACTAATATGGGAAAAGGATGGAGATCATATGATACAAGTGAAATGGAGGGCATGAGCAATCAGGGATCTGAAAGAGCAGACATATTGAGATGGAGCTTCTTGATTGCATGTTCTGAGTCAATCCAACCATCTAGTCAGGCAGAGCCATGGAAATTGTGTTCTATTTTTTTTTGCCTCAGAGGAGGCTTCTGGTTTAGCTTCTGGAGTTGTCTTGGCAGTGCATACTTTGAATGCCTTTGATGCCAATCGTGGGCAATCCTTAGTGACATGGCTGCCTTGACCACAGAGCATGCATAGTTTGTTATTAAAGCAGTGTTTGCATTTGGCAATGATCAGTTGCCATCTTTGCTAAGCTTCACAAAGAGGTCAGGCTTGGAAGGAGTGTTGTTACATGTGTGCAATGTCTAGTCCTAGTGTGTCCTCAAAGGCAACACAATGTTCTATAGAAGTCCTAGAGATTCTCTGCTGAGACTTGAGACTCAGGCAGGATGAGACTAAATACTGTGTATAATTGCGCAGATATAGCTAAAGAGCATACAGGACAACTACTAGGTATTTATACAGTTCAGAACCACCTCGAAACAGAAAGGGGAAGGGATAGGGCACATGATATGCTACAACAGCCTTATGGATCAATGATGGAAATGGGATAACACTGCTATCAGAAGGAGGATGGCAGGAGGAGCAGAGGTCCATGACAAAAGCAATTCTGGGAACACATGGTAAGAGTTACAAAAGTGGAATAAAGGAGGAACAGGGTGAGTCAAGAATGGGGATCTCCATATGACCATATAGAGCATAGTCTTCAGGGAATAGTGTCCAATAACATTCAGAAGGGAGTCCATCTTCAGGTCTCTATTCTGGTAGAAGAGTGATAGAGTGTTCTGATGGTTCCAAGATTCCAGAATCTTTGGAACTGCAGGAAGGTATTTTGGAAGCATTGGAACAACAGGAACCAAATCTGGAACCTTCAGAACCTCTGGGATTGTGCTTGCTTGTAACATTACCCTCTTCTATCCATTGAAGACTCTTTTCAACTCCTAAAGTCACCTCCTGCAGAATTGCCATTGTTGAAGATGACATTGTCATCATTGAAGTCCTCGAAGTTGAAGTATTCAATGAAGGAGTGTCCCATTTCATTGCAGGAAGTCAGTTGAAAGGGTATTCCCTTTAAATATGTCCAGGGGCTACTTGGTGACAGAAGGAGCAGGTGTAGATGGGACAGTCAGGTCAAAAGTGTTTCATACTTCCACATTGGAAGCATGTGAGTTTGTTTGACTTTCTATTCCTATGAGTTGGTCCTGTGGTTGGTCTTGGGGGAATGGGAATGGAGTCAAGTGATGGCACCTTTTTCTGTTTTCCTTTTTCTTTTTCTTTTTCTTTTCCTTCGACTATACTTGTACTCTGTCCCTCACTTCCTTCAGCCAATGGTAGAGGCTTCTTCGAGCCATCTCAAATGGGTAGAACTTGGGTGGTTTGGGGAATGGAGGTCATGGCCAATCCTTCTGCCATTTGTAAAATTGCATCTCTAATTCTCCTTTCAGCCATGGCAATTTCTTCAAGCAGCAGTCCAGTACTTCCCATGATGGAAGGGTTCCAGGCATGGCTGGTCTGTCATATCCCAGATTTTGACCAAGTCCCCTCCAGCCATCTCTGAGGCTGTACAGCTGCCTCCGGTGATCTAACTCCGGAGTTGAAGCATTCCATCGCTAAGTCATCCCGGTCTCTCATCTGATCCTCCGTATCTGATCCTATACTCTTTCCCTGTATGTTATACTTACGTTACCTTCTTATACTTCCTTGTTCACTATTTAGTTAGCCTCCATTCTATACTGTTGTGCTTGGACAAGGAAGCACAGCCCCGGCTATGCGACTTGCTGGCACAGTAGCAGTTCCTTTGTATTCTCCATACAACCCTAGCCTTTCCTTCTTCGGAACTCCGACCTCCGTATATAAACCCATGTACCCTTAGCTTAGACCTCAGTTCAAATATCGATTTAATCACCCGCTTTACTCCTCCACCATTGATCTCGTATTGGCGTTCTCTCGCCTGAGTCTAGACGACTTGCCTCTGACCCTCTGACCCTCCGGCTTCCATCCCTCTCATAAATTAGCGACAGTGGACTTGAACAAGGGCGCACCACATAAGGTGAAGCTGAAGTTGCTTTCTGAACCATACACCTCCGGCATTCCGGAGATTCATACCCAGACCTCTGTGGGACCAGATTTAACAGTATATTCAAACTTGAACTTGTCTTGAGTTCCTCACATATCACATCCCTTTCCTTTCTACAACATTTGACAATCACTCATGCCTACCCACACAATGCAGACCCATTCACATTCACATCATGAACAAGAACAAGGAGCAGCTGCTCAGGCAAACCCATACACACCCTTCCATCCTCGTAACACTCCACAAGTCGAATTCCAGAGCTTCTCCAACCATCGCTCAGCTCCTCGCGTCTGCACTCCTCCATTCCATGCATGCATTGAGGAAATCCCTGAGGATGATGAGTTACCGGAGATAGCAGCTCTGGGTGACTATTGGACGCCGCCACCCACTCGTCAATCCCCTCCTCGAGGAAATGACTCTAGTGATGACAGCTCCGAAGACACCGACCCCGACTTGAGGTACTGGGACGATAATGATTTCCCCGGTAACCCTCCAGGCCCACCAGGTCATGGTCCCCCAGGACCACCTGGCCCGCCTG
>JBBPMF010001093.1:0-12431 GCA_038090175.1 Austroboletus eburneus
CCAGACTTCGAGGCTGGAGTCCCCAGCTTTGAAGTCTTGGAGATTCCCTCACAAGCTTATTGCTCTAAGGACCAAAGGGTCATTCAACTCTACTCTTTGCTTTCTCTTTATCCTTGAGTTGTTTCACATATGAGCACTGTCAGTCACTGCATATGCTATGTGGTCCAGTTCATCTTTATTAGAAACAGTGATTTGAAGATCTTCTATTTCAGGGAAGTGTTCTACAGTGGAGAGTAGAATGGAAAAGAGATTTTTTTGAGTGTTTGATTGGTGCAAGTGAATAACAAGCTTATGAAATGGGCTGGCCAAGTCAACAAGATGCATTACTTCCATGATGACAGCTGAGAAGACATTCAATTTGGTCAAGGAGAAGATATAAGGGTGATGGCACTGTTGCCATGTCATTCTAGGTGGGATGGCAGTGACTCCACAACTAGCAATGCACAATTGACATACTTGATGTTTGAGGAGAAACTCAACAAGACCAGGGAGAGAACAAACCTCCTCAACCTCTAATGTGGACAGTAGTGGAAAGGTCGTTGATTGAAGAAGAAAAACCATTTTTCAGGTGCCAAACCTGTATTGGTCAGAGTCATGTGCTGCAACAGAGCATTGTGCATAGCTGTGAGAGTGAAATGAATTGTAGACAGCATAAACAGGAGGGGAGAATTGATGTGAAGCTCTTGCAGCCAGCTTTTGCAGGTAATACTGTGAATGCTAATATTGGCAGCAGTTTTGACTAATCTCCAACAAGTGCTGCCACAATGAAAATTATGGCATTCTGAAGAACTAATCATCTCAAAGAGTGTCAATAGTCCCAGGAAATCCTGTAGTGGGCCTGCATATATGGAGAAGCAAACTTCAGAAATGGTTCTGATGCCCCTTAACAACTCAAAAAATATTGTCAAGGCACTGAAATGAGCATCATCAGTTTGCTGAAAAGCTGTAAATCAAAGGAGCCAAGGGACTACAAATGCACTAAAGCATCTCCAGACAAGAAGGGCTTCATACTGATTGTTCTCCATTATCAGCCATCCATTTCATCAAGACTGGTTGTCATATCCCTAATCCTAGCCAACTCCAGCACTCTGATCCTCAACTCCTGTTCTCCACTTTCCAGTTCCTTTGGTACTCCAGTACTCTGCTTTTTTGTACATTCTAGTTATGTTACTCTTTGTTCTCCTTATATACTAGTCTCACCTCTTAAATTTCTCTAATCCTATGTTCACACAGCTCTGGTCATGTTTCCTTTCTGTCTCCATTTTTCTGGCTCCACTTACTTACATTTTCCATCATTGCTTTTGTATACCACCTCTGACCTCTGTATATATAGTCCTGTCATGTCACCTGTACTTTAGCTAGTTATCGACTTAAACAACCCAGACAAATCTGACTTCCCTGTCTTCTCTTGCTCCTTTTCATTCCCTGCTCCTTCAAAATATGGGACCACCAACAATTCAACAAGGGCACAGCACTCTGCTCCAAGTCGCTGAAGCCAAAGTCCCACCAGTCCCTCTTTCACCAAGATAACTTCGGAATTTCTCAGACCTCCTTTGGAGTTCATCCACCCAGTCTGGCCCAGTCTTAACACTGGTAAAGCCAACTACTGCCATATAGCATGAGCTTGTGATGTTGCTAAAGAGCTGTGATACCTGAGATAGGATACAAAGAGATTCTGAGTCTAGTTCTTCACAATCATGTGGAATAGCTAAATAGGCATATATTGGAGAATTGGTCTGCCAGACTAAGCCAAACGAGCTTCATAGTTTTAAGGAGGAGACCACTCATGACATGAACAATATCACCTGAAATGAGCATTGTCTCAGTTCTATGCAAAGATCTTCTAAGTGTCACCACTCAACATGGAGAGATTGAAGGAGCATAGTTAATGGCATGCCTCTTTGAGGGCAGGGAAATGTGATCTGCTTCAGCTGCATGGCATTTTTCACATTTAGATGGAGGGGGGTTAATGGCATACCTCTTTGAGGGTGGAAGGACATGGTCTTTATCAGCTGTGTGGTGATTTTCATGTCCAGTTGGAGTAGAGGGTGACTTTGTGGGTTGGTAAATTAGACTAGTTTCAGCTCCTTGACATTTAAACAGCAGTGTAGGAGGTGGGGAAGGTAAACCAGTAGGGGTGGTATGTTCAAGAGCAGGTCTCTTTGTAGATGAAAGGGAGAAGTCATCATCTACTTGACATTTAGATATAGATGGGAAGGGCAAATTGGTCAGAGGGATTCACTTGAGGGCCAGCTTCTTTGATGAAGTCTGCAGCTCAATATTTGAACAGAAGGGTCATAGATGAGTAGAGTAAACCAGTTGGAGGAGTTCACTCGAGGGCCAGCCTCTTTGCAGTTAGGGAAATGAGATCATCCATAGCTTGACATTTGAACAGAAGGGTTGTAGATGGGAAGGATGCATCAGTTGAAGATTGCTCAAGGATTAGCCTCTTTGCAGTCGGGTAAATGAGATTATCCATAGCTTGACATTTGGATGGAAGGGTCATAGATAAGGTGCATTGGTTGGAGTCTGCTCAAGGGTCAGCCTCTTTGTGATTGGGGAAATGAGATCATCAGTAGCTCAACATTTGGACAGAAGGGTTGTAGATGGGGAGGGTGCATTGGTCAAAGTCTGCTCAAGGGCCAGCCTCTTTGCAGGTGGAAAGGTGAGACCATCAGGTGCACCCCATTTCAATGGCAGGGATATAGATAAAGGGTGAGATCTGATGGGTGGTGAAACACTTTCTTGTTGAAAACCAATGCCTAGTATATATTGCAACTATTTAAAAAAAATTAACTTGTTTTCAAGAATAGGAAGGGAGATTTTTACTGGAATGTATTGGCTGAGTATGCAACTGAGTATGTTACCCATTGTCAGATGTCAGATGCTAGATATGAGAGTTGTGTGAGGATATAGGGCTGTCAATTAAGCAATGTACTGAAAACTGGCATTAAATATATTATGAAACAATCACACTAACTCACTTGGTGCAGTTCCCCACAATCCCCCCTGGAAACACTCACACTAACATACACAATTGTCACTATTATCATGCAATGTGCAGGGATTTTGTCTCCTATGATTATTGTTAACCAGTAATTGATCACCATAACTGAATTATGTTACCTTAATTATCTTTCATAACTATCATTGTTGTAATGGGCAGTTGCTGGTAGCTGAATTACATTGCCTACAATTTTCAGTAGCCATTGCACAACAACTGATACAAATATGCTATCTATATTCATAGTTTTTATTATCATCTTTGTACATGATGATCAACACAAAAGATCACAATCATCTATTGTCTTTGATGAATCAAGTGATAAATGTACAATGGCTGAGCAATATTTAAGAATACCTGAATAGGTGATGTTAATTTTATTTACATATGCCTTCAGCCAACTCATCACAAGAGATTAATGCACCTCCACCTCTGTTACCACTCTTGACCTCTCAGAAGGAGATCATCTACCTATCAAAATCCAGGGTACTTGTTTCAGTGGCTACAGGAATTATGCTTTTAAAGCAGAAAAAGAACCAGAGACAAGCTAAACATACTGCTGAGAGAAGAATCAGATTTCCTTTTACTAAAGCTATGCCAACCTTAATATCTATCAGGGCTCCTATGCCTGTTCTGGCTCATTCTAGAGCTCATATGCCATCTAGAACTTTTACACCCACTTTGACACTGGCAAGGGGGTGAAATTTTCTACTCTAATCCCTTCCAACCATTTAGTATCTGAGCACAAAGAATCAGAAGATTACAATTACTTATTGTTCATAGAACCTGAATGCTTACCTAGTAAATACTACTTACCTGACATACCAGTGGAAGGCACTGTTGCAACATTACAGTACTCCTGCCAGCAGAACACCACACATATACCCTATTAATAAAGGGTACTCTGAAAACAAATGCACATCTTTTGATATAGATGAGATTGAGGTGGTGACTGATGTTGGTGTCAGGGAAGATGCAAGCCTGCCGAATATGGCACAGTTGATTCATAAATGTGATAGAATTGTGGGCAACAGTATTAAGAAAAATTGAGAAGATCTACCAGAAATCCTGTACTTGTAATTACTTGTATAATGAGTTGGTGATCACTCTAGTGGGCAAAAATGTTAAATTAGTCATTTCTGATAATGAAAGAGCCATTGGAGACTTACAAGTTCTGGCAAATCAGATGTTAGTGAGGAGAGTGACTGTCTACAATGACATTAGGCAAATCATTTGAACAAAGAAATGGCCAGTGGACTTAGGTACTCCAGAGCTCTGGAGATCTGATAAAGGGTGTTGGCAATGAGGGGGATTGCCTGCAAGGGAGTTAGATGAGTAGCTTTTGATGAGAGAGCCAGCAGAACTCACATGTTTTGGCGATTCAGGATGTTGCCTACAAGGTTGCTACTTGGTATATTGTTTCATAGGTCATGATTGTGAATGAAGGAAGAAAAGCTTACCTAATGCTTTGGGTGGGACTTTATTGTGAATTGAGTTCTACCCACGTGCCAGATGTACTTTAATTCACATGATACATATGCCATTAATTGAAGGAAATTTTGGCTAAGTTCTGATTCACATGATGCACATGCTGGTGGATTATATGATCAGCTGAAGGAAATTTCGACTAAGTCCCAATTCACATGATGCACATATTGGATGAAGTGGAAATTATGTGAAGAATAATTTGATTCACAATATCAAGCCCTGCTTATTACATTAGTAAGCTTTTCCTTCTTCTTCCTATACATCATAGTAGCAAGTTGGCTGTCATGCCAGTGTAAAAAGTATGTCTATAGCATAGCTAATGCTGATACATTATATTCACATTGCCACTGTTGTTTCTATTAAGGCAATGCTGTCTAGTTCAAGATCATCACTAGATGAATTCACCTGACTTCATGACCTTGTCTTTTCTAAGTAGTATTCACTTTTTAGATGTGGACAGTAATGATGGATCAATGTCACCCCCAATTATGCCCACCTGCGATCAGCACTATCAGTGTAACTGTCCTGCATGCTCTGACCTTGATGAAAATGGAGTTGCCAGGAATCCTGCTGGCAAGCTACAGCCAGAACAATTCAAGCATATTCATTTTTGAAACATGGTACTGCTCAAACATCAACCATCAAATGATGTTCATAGAATGGCTGTTGCACACCTCACTTGTCAAGCTTTCACTGAAAGTAATAGATCATTTGCATCTGCATCTGAGCCATAATTGGAGGTGAGATTCTATCCATTTACCACCATTCTATTCCAATAATCAATCCATAGCTTGATCTAGACAGCCTTGCCACATCTGTCTTTTCCATAATGCTCAACAACAACGGTCCTGACCTAAACTCATAGCCTACAAGTTGTGGGCTTCTCATCAAGAATTCCAAGCACATCAAACCACCCACCAGCCTCCTGACATTTCATTACCTTCCATCAGTAATCTTGCCAATGCAATCAGTCTGATTGCTCTGGAGAACAGTGACCTGAATTTCCTCTCAACAGCATGGCAAACCCATGCAACTGGACTACATGGAAGGAGCTCTGTTCCTGTTCTGGAGGACCAGGCTATGTTTTCACAAAGGTTTTCTTATCATCTTTCTAAGTTTGAGTGGTTACTAAGTTAGCTGTAATGCTAGAAAAGCAGAGAAACAGGAAAAAAATCATCATACTACAGCTGTCCATTGAGTGATGGATCAGATCAAACTTCACATAGAGAATATCACTCAGCTGTCAGCTACTCCCACTCCTCTGCTCACATGTGAGCATCTCCATTCTGAACTCATCACAGTTCAGAGTGCATTGGTCAACATCAGATGGCAAGTTGCCTCAGTAACTTCATGAAAGGAGCATCTTTCTGAGTTGTGTGACTTAGTAGAGAAACATCTTAATGAAAAGGACCAACCTGGAGCAACCAGTGATCTGGTGGAGTATGACTCATGTAAGTGTCTCTGTTGAAGATCTAAATGTATACCAATGACATTTGTTAGCTCATCATTTTGACCACCCCATTGATCACTGCAATAAAGTTACTCAGATTTCACTTTTTCTTGGTGTCATGAGCATAGCCCTGTTTGGTGTCAGTTGAGCATGTGGATACTTTTTCCTGGGTGTTTGTATATCTCTTGTCCTCAGCCTAGCATTCAGATTAAAACAGCGCTATCTTGATTTAACCTTGAAGGCAAAACTACCACATATGCTGTTTGCTCACAATGCAACTACATCTACAAACCCTCATATATCCGAGGCTCTGATTCCACCTACCCCCTCTGTTGCACTAACAAACCATGTCCAGGGGTCTCTTGTGATACCATACTTGTGCATGATCCAAATGATGGCTGTAAGACTCCCACAAAGTCTTTTGTCTATTATCACTTCCATGATTACTTGGCCAGGTTATTAGCAAAACCAGCCCTGGAAATTCTCATGGATCAGTGATCTGACAAACTCACACAATGCAATCAGAAGTCAACATCAGAGGCTGTGAAGGATATATGGGATGCAGAGTTTCTGTGTACCTTTGCTGGGCCATGTGGTAGACAGTTATTCATTGATCACAGTGATGAAGGGCACTATTTGTTCTCTCTAAATGTAGATTTCTTCAATGTAGAAGGAAACTGCCAATGCAATGCAATGACATCTTGTGGCATTATTTCTTGCACTTACTTAAACCTGCCCATGGATGTTCAGTACAAACTGGAGAACATGTACCTTGCAGATATTATTTCTGGTCCACATGAACCTTCTGGTGACCAACTCAACTTCTTCTTGGATCCATTAATTGATGACATGATGGATAGTTGGGACAGGGGCATCTGTATTTCTCATACTGCCACCTTGGGCCAGGCTCACATCACTCATTCCATAATCACTTGTGTCATCTGTGATCTCCCTGCAATGAGGAAAACCGCTCAAATGGCTGCTGCTACAAGTCATTTTTATTGCAGTACTTGCCACTGTTCTCACTTGTCAACACTCAGCAGGACAGATATCCATTCTGCCCACTGGAGATTCCATGACAAAGACATCCTGTGGCATTATGCTGAGGCTTATAGGGGTACTTCACATATTGAACATCATAAATTATTTGTGAAACATGGTGTTCAATGGTCATCACTTTGGTGCCTACCATACTGGAACCTGGCATGACAGCTGGTCATCGACTTCATGCACTGTTTGCTTGAGGAACTGGCTTAAAGCCATTTTCATGAATATTTGGGCCTTACCACAGCTGTTGCAGTGAAAGCACAGACTGAATCAAGACTGCACCCTGCATTCACTAAAGATTTTTGCTGTGTTGATGGACTGGTGGACATGAATGTGCTCAATGATAGTGACTGCAAGCATGTCAAGAGTATCCATTCGCTACTTCTCAGTGCCATGGAGAATCCAGGAAATGATGAGGATCCAACAGTTGGTAAGGATCTACATGTACAATCACATCTCAGTTTCTTGGAGTGCAAACTTGCTGCCAAGAATATTAGAGCTTTGAAATTCATGGCAGAAGGGCTTGGGCTATTCACATCAAATGAGCAAGGGAGAGTCTATAAAGGCCATTGAATCAAGGCATTAATTAAATGGGTGGATACACTTTTTACTGCTTCTTTGAACATATTGCTGATCTTAGTGTAGTGTAAGACAAAACCAATGATAGCATCACTGCAGTCCCAGATTTCTACTCCACCTGTTTTACTTTGTATCCAACAAGTCATCTGAGAAGCTAATATACCTTTGTGGTTGAGGTTGGTTCCCTATAACTTTGGTGAAGCATGAGCAGGAACTCTGAAGGCTGACAAATGGCAAACTATGAGCACTGTCTTTCTACCATTGGCTCTCATTAGCATGTGGAGTAAGGGGTCAGCACATCCATTACAAGAAGTAGCAAATCACCTGCAATGCATCCTAGATCATAGTATGCTTCTCATCTCTGCCATTCAAATTGCTTGCTATCAGGTCATGACACTATCTCAGATGATAGCTTATCAGACATGTATTACATCATGGCTGACTGATTTGACGTCCATTCAGCCAGATGCTCCATTATGCCTGAATGCTCATATGGCATGCCACATATATGACTACCTAAAGCTTTTCAGACCAGTTCAATCCTGGTGGTGTTTCCCATTCAAATGCCTCATTGGTCAATATCAGCACTTGCCAACTAACCATACATTTGGTTCATTGATACAGAATTGGCTGTGCATCAAAGCACTAACAATGCAAACAGGCAAACTTGAAGAGACAATGCTATAGTCTTTTATTCAAGGAGCTAGACTTTTTGGATGGCTTGCTTGATCTGATTGCCCTTCAGCTATCAAGGAATGTCTAGCACTCTTCAACAAGCATGTAAACAATGACCAAGGGCTAGGCAGGGGATTAACCCCAGTGGGCACTACCATTGACAAGCAACAGTATTCTGTGCCTGTTGATCTAGCTGCTTATACCTCCCTCAAGCATGTTACTTTCCATTTTTGCTACTGGTTCAATGAGGTGTTCTACTACTGACACTCCACTTATACTGGCAATAGTCTAGTGATGTTTTATTCCCCAAGTAGTGATATTCTGACTCCTGGTTCCATCAAGTACATATTTAAAGACTGTGGTCAAGTCCAATTTGCTATTTAGTGCCAGCTTCTGACCAATTCAAAGATTGCTGATCTGTTCTGATATTATCCTTACTTCCCAGCTTGCTTATATTCCATAAAGCTGGATGTAAAGCTTGAAATCCTTGATCTGACAGCAGTGGTATCACACTTTGCTTATTGTCACTTCTCTAAGGACCATGTGGTTGTTTGAGCCTTGACAAAGGTAAGCAATTTATCTGCTGTATACTTATTTTATTGGTTAATTTGCATTATCAGGAATAATGTTGTGATTACATCTACCATTCATTCTCATGTAATCACATCATTCATGTAGTGCAATCATCCTCCATTGAATTCAATTATTTATCATCTGGTCTAATTTTGTCTGCTGAATGCCCTTTATCTTGAAGATCTGGGCTGCTTTGTATCTTGCCACTGATGTTGGCTGGTAATTTATGTCTCCTTAGTGGGCAATTGGTCTCTACTGACTGCCCATGTGTTGCTCAAATGGCAGCCACACATTGCCCATCTGTTACTCTACACATTTTGAGTCTAATAAAATATTATATTTTATTGTTCAGATAAGCCGCTCATTTTAGATAATGTTAAACAAAATACTATTTTGAATTTGTTTATGAGATACTTAAAAGTTTCATGATAATTTTAAATTATGTGTACTATTATAATGCTTCTCAAAATATAATATTTTCAGTAATAACAGAATAGGCACTCATAATATTTAATAATCAGATTCTATTTAGGGATATATTCTGAGCCATCTAAAATATTGAATGTCTGGATATGTTAGCAAGCTTGAAATAGTGTAGCTTATGATACAGATGGAAAACTGAAAAAAAAAAGTATTACTATGTATTAATGATTAGTTGATTGGACTCACCCATTGCAATTTGGTATATATCAGAACTGTCCATTAGCACATATTGTAATAGTGGTTGAGCATTCACTTTGCAGTGGTGATTCCAGTATGGATTGATGGAGAGATGGTGCAGTTGTGTGCAGATTTGGTCAGCTTTTCATCAATAAGATCCATGGCCAGGATAATGGTTGCAAGGTTAGGTGTTGAGCAAGAAAAAAACTCTATAGCATGCTTCAAGATCTGGTAGATGCATTAGCTAATAGCAACACTCTCACAGCTGCAACATGTGCTTCATGCATCTCAAGCATATCTCACAGTTCTGTAAGCATTCCCCACTCCTTCTCTGTTAACTCATATCATTGTAACTCAAACTCCTTCCTTTGTATCATGGTATCTACTGCTTCCTTATGGTGCAATGCATAATCAAGCATTTTGAAGGTTGAATTCCACCTGGTAGTGACATTCTGTGGCAAGTTCATGATCAGAAGGTTCAACTGCTCAAGAATTCACTGCCACTCTGAAAGTAACTTTGTTGATGAATTAATGACTTAAATGCAAGCTTTCAGACCTGTCAGAGCAATGAGTGTGCTTAGAAAATGAAACAACTCCTAATGCCCTGCAGTAGTGAGGTGTGTAATAATTTTCTGACCCTTGGATAAAGGAATGATTTTTTTGAATTCTTATAAGCAATAATAGGAGGAATCTCCAAGATTCCAAAGCTGGAGACTCCAGCCTCAAAGCCCTGGAGTTTATATACTATTCTACTGTTTGTACATGTGATAATAAATACCATAAAGAGACATTGCACCATAATAAGGAGAAAATACATGATTGGCTGATAAGACTGCATGAGTTATAAAGAAGCATAACCATGAGAAAAAGAAGAAGCATGCAGCATGTGAAACATAAGATGTGATGTCATTATGACATCATAGATAAGAGATAAGGATCTAGCCCTTTAAACATGTGACAAGTCATGTCATTTGTGGTCTAGACTGCTGACATAAGCAGTCATGTGATAAGTTATGCTTGAAAAATGTCCAAGTTCCAATGGCCTTGTGCTGATAGGGGTTTTCCTTATATAGGAGCTCAGGAGTTTGATTCCTGATATGAACAAGTTTTTAAATAGTGAAAAGAGTGATTGTAACAGAAAAGGCATGTCTCAATTTCTATAAGAATTGTTTACCTTGGCAAGCACTAACTGCACTGATCAAATCATGTTTTGTAGCTCTTTTCTCTCATTCACAGTCATTTCTTCAGTCTCATTCATCCACCCTTCAAGAGTTTTGCAAATGAAGCCCTAGTTGATGCAAGAGATATCAGTGCCACTATTGATGAGGATATGAGTGTCAATGGTTTTCAATGTGTGCAATGGAACAATGACTTGGACAGGATTTTGCATTGAACCAGGCAGAGTAGATACATTTGCATGTTGTATTTTAGGAGAGGCTTGCATCAGTCAAGGTCTCCATTCTAAAAATTCTCCTTGGGGAGGAAGAATTGGATGTGATGGATGGTGAGATTGTCATCATTGTTGTTATCACAGGATTGGAGTTTGGAAAGATCATTGTTGACCTGTTTGACTTGCTTGACCAAAGTCTTACGAGATTCCTTGGAGTACTTTGTACAAGCATTGGCCCAATGGCCTTTCTGCCTGCATTGTAGGTAATGCCTTTTTTTGAAGCATTGCTTCCACTCTTTGGGAGTTAATTTGGGGGATCTTGAGGCATTAACTGTGTCAACATCCATGGCATTAGGGTCACAGGTTTTCTGGGAAGACAAGGGGGTGGAGGCAGAATATGATCAATAGGAGTGGGTGGAGGGGGCATGGTGTTGGTTAACAATGGCTTGTGCACAGTTATTCTGGACTTGGAAGTAAACAGCTTTCAAATATCATTCATTGACCTTGATGGAAACTGCATCCATGGAGAAGACATGGCAGGTGAGAGAAGGAGGAATGCCAGCAGCAAAGTAGTTGATCAGGATGTTCTGATTGGTGATGCTGGACTGGATGACATTGTTTCTGAACTCAGCAATATATTTAGTGAGTTTGGGGCTGAAGAATCCATTCTTTTTTGGAACAAGACATTTGAAGTAAAGTCAGTTAATGGCTTGATTCTTGGTATCCTGGTGCTTAAAGGTACTCTTGAATTTGATGAGGAAGTTGAAAAACTTTCCAAACATCTGGGCAGCAATGGCTTCTTTTCAAAAGATAACAGCCCAAATGGTAGCCGCATTTTTTTTCATATAGAACAGGGCATAGGCAATTTTCTTGTTGTTGTTGTTATAAATGGACTTGTTTATGAGGAGGTAGGTTTGGAGTGTGGATATGTAGCCAGAGCATGGCTTTAGTGTAAGAGCCATCAAAGGAATCAGGGGCTCCAAGATGGAGTTCAGTGGGTTTGGTAGTCATGGTGATCTGGGGTGGGGGGTGGTCATTGGAAAGGTGATGGCAAGATAAATACCAGTTGACAATTAACTGGGGTTAGGGACAGTGGGGTGGATACTCTGGGAATACTGAGCATCACAGAGAGTCTGTGGGAGAGATCTAGGTCCTCAGATTGTTGAGGGATGATGAGGTCTTTGTTAGTGTCAATGGGGTTCTTCGAAGAGGGTTTGTTGGTGCCAGATGAGTCAAGAGTTTCCTTTCTTGACATGAAGTCAGAATATGGCCTAGTTTCTGGGGCATTGGTGGGAAATGGTGGCTTATTCAATGATAGCCTTTCTTGAGGGAGATCTTTGACCTTTTGTTATGCTTAATATACAGTGAGCAACAAAACTGTTGCAATGTTAGCAACATTTTGATTGTTGGACAAATATCTCATCAACCACTAAACGTGATAACCCTAAACCTAGCCCAGTCAAAAGCCCTTATCAAGGGCTTCCTAAAATGTATATATGTTGCTTATATAATTCTTTCTATTTCCAGAGATATTGGCTAACTAAGCAAGAGTACTCATTGCAACA
>JBBPMF010001094.1:0-12427 GCA_038090175.1 Austroboletus eburneus
CAGTGTGTGAACCAAATCACATGACCTAGGGGGTGATTTTGTAGCCAAGAGTATCTACTATTTATAACTCCACCAAAGCTAAGTGAAATTCCCATGGTTTTTGGCAGTGCATGAAGCGCACTGCCATTAGGGTTAGCATGGAAAGGATTTTTGAGCTTACTGTATAGCCATATGATCAGAAGTACCAAACATCACTGATGTTTTGGTCTTATTGGTCTGAGGTAAGAAGTTTTATCTCTGTCCCAACAGATCGGTATCTCCTTGCTTCTCATCTTGTTACCATTTGATGGACTTCCATCACAACCTTATTTAGACTTTTGGTTTCATATGTAGAGTTTGAACATACCTGGACTATAAAACTTTGTACTCATCATTTTGTAATGACAGCTACTGTTTGGCTCATACCATTCACCACTGGAACTGTCTTCCTCAACCATTTCTACCATTCCCAAGACTGAACTGCCAGTCCTGCACCATCTACACACTTTTACAACTGACACTTGCACCCTGGACTTCTGGACTTCCAAAGACCACCTAAGCAGTCTTCTACTAGACCAATTGGTTATGCCCTTGACTTCATCCAGGTCTTATTCCCTTGATTCTAAAGTCCCTCTGGAGAAAACCTATTCACTCCCCACATTACACAGACAACTTCTTGTGGCCTGGACTTGCAGGTAACTACCTCATAGTCCACTTACCCACCTTGTGGTCTTTTTAATGGTACTGAGGTGTGATTGTTGATGATATTGTTAGTGATTTGCAGTAGCTCATTTGCAGAAGGGTTTGATAAATCAAAAACAGAAAGAGATGGATGGCCACACTCAATTCTCCATGCATCAAGAATGACCCCATGGAAGATCTAGAAGAGCATCAAGATCAACATATGATAGTCAGAGTGTTCACAACCAAGTCACATCTGATCTAGAACTGAGAAAAAGTATGAAAGACTTCCAACTTGATGGATTGAGCCCCAGTGAACATGTAACAGTGCCCATATGAGATTCATGCAGAGGTGAAATAACCCAAAACCAAGCTGAAGGAATTGAAACTGCATGAATGGGTTCATGTCACTTGTTCACAAGGCTTTCACTGCTCAAATACATGTGTTGGTCATTTGATCATTGATAGTGGGGACTGCTTGATCAATGAGCTGTTTGTAAGTCATCTTAAGTTGATTCATGTAAATATTATTGATGACCATGATATTTCCAGAAACTGAGCTCTCATCAATTGTTAATGTACACAATGAATACTGTTTCATGCAATATCCTTTAGGCATTCTTTGGCATTCCATATGGTTTAGATGGGGATCATCTTGGCACTGAAACCACTCAAACAATTTGGAGTATTTGAGTAAAATGTTGACAATGTACATATATGTGGATCTGATTTCAAAAAGACCTCCATTGCTATGTGAATGGTCAAATGTTAGTATTGAACACAAGATTCAATTCCTGCTGAGCTCACATCAGCATTGGTGATAATCATAGGTCCACTGGATTGGCATCTATTTATAAAGAATCACAAATGTTCTGGACTGAACCTTTGCTGGTGTATAATCACATTGCTTGACAAAGATTGAGATCTTGATGTTAATATTGTTCCAGCAGAGGATATGAGGACTACAAGATACCTGGCTAGCATGCTCAAGGCTTCATCCTGCAAGCTGTTTCAGTAACTTGGTGAGTGAAGGGAATGATATGCAGAGCCCACATTTGTGTAGAGCTTCAATCATCTGATGCAAAGCCCCATTCATCCAAAGAAACAGAGTAAACAGAATTGCAAAGTAGAGAGTGTTCTGTGATTGCTCCTTAGCTAGCTGGGCCACAATAACATTGCACACCTTGAAAAAATCAATGTATTTGGAACACATATAAAACAGGTGTGCATACAGTGGTACACAATTTAATTATATTGTTCTCCTTTGCATGTTTTGTTTGAGCAGCATTTTGTAAGAGGTAATCAAGGATCAGGGCATGATTACTGACAAGCAGACCAATGAAAGCATCAATATCCCAGGCAAGGAGGCTGTCCAAAGTGGTAGTGTTGATCATCCATGTGAGTGCAGTCTTGATGAAATCCATCTTCTTCATGATCTTGTGTGAAACAATCTTGATCACATGTGGTTCCATCCAATCAGAAATAGCACTGTGACCTCACTTATCTTTGAATATACAGTTCAACAGGCTGGTTAGCTTTCCAGTCCAATTAGTAAAGAATCAATCTTGGTAGGTCACAAACTTGGTCAAATGAGACTGCAAGATATGAAGTATGAAGTCAAGGAGCAATACACCATCTCAAAGAATTTTTAATGCTTTTCAAAATCAGTCATTGTGACTGTATTGCAGACCATCCACCTGGATTTTGTCTTCAGATTCCATGGTGTTTGTGTTCCAGTTGGGAGTCTTTTGATGATTGATCGACAGCTAGACTAGGTGTAGGGCTTATCTAATGTGATAACTAGTTATCCTACGGCAACTATGGGCCGAGCTATCTTATCAAGACGAAAGGTCCCAAAGGGGACATGGCAGTCACGTTTTCCTGGGAATCCGCTCACCCCCCTTGCGCCGCGACCAGTCCGTCTTCGACGGTTCCTCATATATCGCGGCTTACCTCATAGACGGATTGGTCACCAATCTAGGACATACTTGAGATTATGTCAGCCATGGTCTTGAACACGGACGTCCTCCTCCTCCTCACACACCACCTCGACCTCCCCGACCTCCTCCGCCTCGCATCCTCCTGCAAGCTCTTTTATTCTCTCGTATGTCTCCAGACAACAGCCCTGTTCTTCTTTCTCATCCACTTCAGCCAGGTGCACGACTTTGGCTGGTCCATATTTCTTAGAAACAACCAGAGACACTCCCTCACTCTCCGTTCCTCGCGTTCTCGATGGTCTCCGCTTGCCCAGGTTCGCTATGACACCCTTGCAGACACCGCCTGGTCGCGCGCAAACTTCATCGCACGCCCCCTCTCCCGCCCATGGCTCGGATCCTTGCAGCCCGTCATCGCCCTCTCCGTTTCCACTTTCTTGGTCGCCGCAGGTCGCATCCTCTACTCATATGCTGTGCGAGGCTCGTCCGATGCTTCGCCTTCCCGCATCGTCCCTGATCGCTCGTATTCCTTCACTTGCGCTCAGGGTACTCTACAGCCCGACATAACTAGCATCGCATTCCTCCCTGATGCCGATCAAGATCGCACCGTCTTCGTTGGCTTTGAGGACGGGTCGGTTGAACACGTGCGCCTCCCTCCACAACAGGAACCCCACAGTACGCAACATTTGAAGATCGAACGCACACAACAATCCATTCTTCAACATCACGGTACAGCAAACGTCGTCCGCAGCATATCCTGTGCCCCTCGTGCAGTTCTTTCTCTTTCCCAGCGCGGTTCAGTCTACCTGACTTGTTCCCCGTCTGGGCACCCGTCTTCCACGTCCATCAACCTCGGAGCAAGGAGTTGGTCGAGCCACCTCTGCTTATCCTCTTCATCCCCTTATGCGGCGTTTGGCACCACGTCCACCACACCTCTTTCCCTTTACTACTTGACCCCTGACGGGTTTCCATCCACTCCTTCGATAATCCTCCGGTCCCCAAAGAACGGCTCTGCGGTGTACGGAATCACGTCTGTTCCACCCTCCTCCCCTCTTGGTCCTTCGCAGGAAATTATCATCTCTGGCTGGTATGACGGTTCAGTCCGTATATACGATCTTCGTGTTTCCAGCCACTCTCCTGGCTCTTCTTCGCCACAGGCACTTCTTCCTGTACTTACCCTGCGAGACCCCTGGTCACCCGAACCCATATATTCCGTTTCTTCTGGTGGTGGCAATGCAAGTTTCGTTAGCGCTGGATTGGCTCGACATGGCATCGTCGCTTTCTGGGATGTCCGCCAGCCCTCGCAAGGCTGGAGCGTACACGCTCCCGGAAACGATTCATCTCCTGTATATGCGACTGTCCTCGAGAGTTCGAGACTCTTTGGGGCGACTCAAAGCAGGCCATTTGTCTACGATTTCGGTCCTGGGGTCACAAAGGACACGTACCCTTTAGTTGTTCCCACCGGCCGCGTCAACAGAAGAGGCGCCATGGAAGACAGGCTAAACCTCGAGAAAAACGGGATTGGATATCACGTTTTAAAGTATTCCCATCGTGGGATGAGCATCTTTTAAGTTGATCGTTGACTTTCGGCGGACTAGTTTTACCGGCTGTTAATTGACTCCTTTGATACACTAGACAACACCATTCTACCGCTATAGACACTTTGTGAGGTTATCATTGGAGATGCGCTGCGTGCACAGTAGGAATGACTCTCGCCTCGCCCCCCAATGTTCCTCGTGCAGGCATCGGTCCTTGCACAGGTTCGTCGCCAACATGGCGCCTCTGCCTACCGTCGATGAGCACAAATCGTATCTGCGGTCATCAGCCGACGTGCAAAAAGGATAAAAATATCTTACCCTTCCCTCCTTCCGTTCGGCTCTCACTCCTCGCTCTTCAAAGTGCTTCATGTAGTGGTTTGTTACCAAGCGTCTAAAACCTTCGATGCATTTCTCGTCGTACGCAGCGTTCCTCCATCTCTTCTGCAGAATATACCCAGCCGTTTCTTTCGACATCTTTTTCTCTTCCTCTTGCGTGATTTCGTTTAGGTCGATTTTGTAATCGCATTCTTCCAGGGGACACCACCACCAGCCATCCACATCCGGCAAGTGAGGCGGCAGTCGTAACTCCCATGGTATTTGATTCACTGCATCCTCTTCTGCAAGCCAATCATCTGAGTCCTCTTCCTCCTCTATATTCGATGGCTCAGAGAAATCTGACGCATAATCATTACCGCCAGCATTGGGACCCCAATCATTGTCAGAGTCCGATGAGACGTTCGTTTTGTCTGGTTTGTTTCGCGAGAGCTCGATTTTGCGAGCCACGATGTCGTTGTCCTTGCCGGTCACTGGGTGTTTCCTGACGAGCTCGGTTTCGTCCTCGCTGCTTTCGCTCAGCGATGTTTCTTCTCCTTCCTCCCCTTCAGGACAGCCCCACCTCACCCCTTGCCCAGCGGCCTCCTTTCGTTGCCTCCGTACCTCTCTCCTGAACCTTTCCCAAGTTGCCGTGTCGAACAACTTTTGCCTCCTCAGCACGTTGTTCGTGATGAGCCATCCAGCCTGTGCAGCAAAAAGCCCAAGAATCTCGCTCATGTGAGGCTGCAAAAGGTGGCGCGGCGTCACCGTCTTGCCCGTTTCGTCGACGTCCGAGTCGTTCTCATCAAAGAGGAGCCGTTGATGCTTATCTTGAGCTGGACACGAGAAATCCGTGACATACTTTTCGACAAACCATCTCGGCGTGCGCTTCTTTTCGGGAACGTACGGATACATGTCGCAAATCTTTTTCATGAGTGCGAACAGCCGCCATTGCCAAAAGAAATTTTGAGAACGTGAATATGATTCGACGTCCATGGTGGCCACCCGGAAATTACGTTTGCTAACACGACCAGTTTGAGGAACGCCATTCTTTCTTACGGAAGAAAGAAAAACGAAAGACAAACGCACTGCGCCTTGGAGTTCCATTGCATTCCGTTTGGGATATGTGATCCAGCTATGAACATAAGCGTCAGATGCACACACGTAAATCCCACAGAAAGCCGTGAACGCGTACCGTCCATGAACGTCGCCGGCAAGTTCTTCTCGCCCTGAATGAGGATCGTGAGCCTCGTCTCGTCTTTCCGAAACGTCGCATCGTTGGACGTGCTCAGGTTCTCCGAAAAGAGGTCGTCCACGGTGAACTCTGGCACCCTCCCTCGTCCTTCTCGCAACGCAAATTCCTTGGCGCGTCGATTCAGCTCCGTCTCCACGATCTTGAGTCCAAATTCAGAGAGCCAGCTGGGATGGGCGATCTTGAGGACGCCACGGAAACGAAACCGACGGTTGTCCGTTTGTAAAGGACGCTCGGACTCGTCCAGACTGGTATAAAGAACGAAACGAAACGAAAACAAGGATCAAGGAATGGTCGACCTCGGATAGCAAGGGCATGGACGTACCCGATGATGCAACCGTTGTGTTCGAGCATGAACGAGTAGAGAACGAGTTTGTTAGTGCCTTTCATCTGGCATGCTGTTTCGTGTAGGACATCGCAGTCGTAATAAGGTCCTAGACTTTTCCGGAGAATCTCTTCGACGATCTTGTTATGGACCATACTCCGGCGTACGATTCGCGACTCGCGAGTGCCTGACGGTGACGAAGTTGGTGGTTTCGCTTTACCAAGCTCTTGATTGATTGACAGTCCAGTCGCGACTATCCATGTTGGTTGTTCTGAATCTCGTGTCTCGCATTAGCTACCTACTTCCACTCACAGTACAAAACAGAAGACGGAAATAATTGCAACAGCAAATGATGTACCAAAGTATGCAATGAGTCGATGTTCAATGAGATATCAATGGGAGTAAAATGCAAGGGATTATTAGGTAGGTAGACGCGGCAAAAGACAAGGCAGAGGAGCAAACCGAAGTCGTCGTAAAAAGAGAGAAAAAAACCTAGAAAAAGGAGGTATCTGACGGCCCAGGGAGTCGTCTAGCTTAATAAGATTATGTGGAGTAAATAGTAATGGTCCAGACGATTAGGTAGATGTGGGCTGTTGCGCCTGCGAACGTGTTGCCCAATTAAAGAGGTGACGCATATCACTAGTAGGCGGAGTATCGGCTGGTTGCTTGGGTTCAACAAGCAGACTGTGTTGTTCTCGTGTAAGTACAGTGGATGGCACCGCCATGGCTAAAAGGCTCACCTCCTCCTATATAAGTCTTGAAGATCACCATGGTGTCTAGAGTTGTCGAACGCGACGTTCAAGTACTCAAGGACTTCGGGGATCTTCTTGAGGTTGTACGGCACTTGGAAGCGTTGCATATCTACCAATGAAATAAACAACTCATCTTCACCTCAATGGCAGAGACAATTCACCTTGAACAATACGAGCCAGCTTATGATACTTGTTAAAGTTCAATAACCTTTTGCCGGCGACCAACGGCGAATCTCGGTGAGAAGGGTTCCCCTCTCGACAAAACGTCACGTCTGTCAGATAGAGTCCTGTTCACCGAGACGCAGTGAGCATAATAATACAGGGTGCCATCATGTGGGCACTTATTCTCACCCAAGAAAGGTACGGCAGGCGGTGCGGTATTTCGAAGCTTACTGCGATATTCGTGATAGTTGCGACTATGATCTGCCAATCGTCGCAACGCCTCCAGCTGTAATTTATTCTTCTGGGGGACACCCTGACAACGTCTCAGAAAGGAAATAGGCACTCGGCAAAGTAAACTCACAATCCACGTCTGATGGAGGCGAGAGATGGTCGAGGAGTCTAGCGCCGCAAGAATCGAACGGGGGGTGCTAAAATTATTTAGTGATGTACATCGCTATACACAATGCTCGATCAGATCTTGCTTAATCACGCCAAGAACACTTACGTCCGCAACCTTGATGAAAAATTTGACCAAAAGAGTCCGCTTTTTGATATCATGTTCGTTGAGAATATTTTCAGCGACCCAGCCAGTAACCACTGTACTCAGGGAGGAGACCGCCCTAACGTTCACAGGCGGTTTCGCTCCCTCTTGTCCCGTTTCCAGTACTTCTTCAGGTTGGATTGCACAGTAAAGATCACATTCCATGATCGTAAGTTGTCTTGCCAGCTCGAGAGCGTCAAATTCGGTGACGGTGACGGAGTCAAAGTTTTTGTTCCGTAAATTGGAAAGCAATGCCTTGGTCATCAGTGGTCGAGGGATCTCGGAAGGCAAGAAAGATGGAGGGTTGATAGACATTCCCGGATCACGAGCTCGCTCGCTTCTCGGGCTGATCAAGCTAGTATTTGCATCTTGACGCATGTTGATGAGATCGAGAATGCGCTGGGATGGTCCAGGGAAGTACTGTTGTAGCGCTTCCCGAGTAAAAGATTCCAGGTGTCGGAGAACTACGTCATCCACACTTGGCCGCCAGTACGTTTCCAACCAGGTCTTGACGAAATTGGATACACGAAGACGGATAGGAATACCCTTGTGCTGTTGCCACCTAAGTATATCTTCCTCCGAGAGGCTAGCGGGAGGCATGACATTGTATCGATGAATAAGGGCCTGGACAAGTTCCACTGGCATAGCGAACAATCGAAACGTCAAGAAGAATACGGCAGAGAAAGCAGGATCAACGATGCTATCGTGAGGTATCATCTTCTCGACAAGTACCTCCAAAGATGCGGCAACAAGGTGACCATCTGCATTGTAGATAACATCCTCGGCCGAATGATCATGACCTAGAGGGTCACGCTTGACATCGAGGGTAACAGGGGATACACAATCTTGAACGAGCTGGTCTTCAAAGGTATCCACGGTTTGTTGATCAACTCGAACGTCTCCGGAAATAACGTCGGACGGTTTTGTGCAAGGTAGGATTGTGTTGTTCGATGCAATCGGGTCGGTTTTCAAACACGACAATCCGTCATGCTCATCTACGGAGGTAACTGCGGTATCCTGCGAGCTATCAGATGATTTCGAATGGCCGGTGAGTACGGATGAATCCGAAGACGTTTCCTGGATTCGCGCCAGAGGTTTTGGTGCATGACTCATGGAAACTTGACCATGAACGGTAACGTCCTCTTCGTGGATGCTGCTTCGATACGACTGATGCAAAGAAGAAACACTGCGCTGACTTCGCGACTTGTTTGGCACGAGCGGATTCGTGTCCGACCTGACGGGGACTTGAATGACGAATTGTTGCTCCGATGAGGTTCGACTCAAACATATCTTGACCGCAGAAACACAATCGGCACCAGCTTTGCAAGCGGCTGTAGCTGAACGAATCAACAACGCTTTCTCTGTTTCCTCCGTAACATCCGGAGAAAGAGGAAACATAAGAAGTCGAACAGACTCTGCAAGCGAACTTGTCACATTGTACAATCCCTCCTTCGCTGCCTTAAGATTGCCAATTTTATGTTTTGGGATATCCGGGTGCCGCATGACCGCTTCCACAATGGTAAGGAGTTTGCAAACCATTTCGACGATCTCTCGCACTAGTTCATACATATGACCAGTACTAGATGCGTGAGACGAACGTGAATGGGAATGTGCGTGGCCTATAAAGGCCGCGATGGTCGAGAGGTATTGATCATGAGTATGTTTAAGTGCTTCCATGACTTCGGACGAAGTCGAAGGTCCCGAAGGGAAGGAGGGCGATATGACTTGCCTCGGTGACTCGGTGGAAGAGAAGGATGAAGACGAGGAAGTACTGCTTATTGATAGCATGGCCGGTTTGTGACGGTTAGTGGTGTCGGAGACGAGGTATTGCTCTTTCTTTGCACGAGCAATTACTACTCGGTAAGGGAGTAAGGGAGTAACAGAGGAATTTGAGTCTCGGTATGATGGTATTTTACGCTGAGAGCGGAGGTCGCCAAGACTTTTCATACGAAGAGCCGTCCTGGGAGAGTCTGTTGTTTCGTGGTCTTGCAGCTTGGATTTTCGTAGACTCGATAGTTCGCTCGATAACTGGGTCGCGTCTGGTGATATTGGCAATCCCGTCATGGGATCAGGAGAAGCACAATCCAAGTGTAAGTGTGACGACATGACACTGTCGGTAGGCGAGGATTGTCCCCTCTCGGGGAGTTCAACGCCGCACTGTACGGCGACTGCCAAAAACCGCCGAACTTGAGAGAAGACTTGACCCCCGAGCTTGAGCATTCCTTCAATCTCCCCATCTCGAGCATCCTCGTCGCATGTCTCTTCCGAGGCCCTTCTTGCCTGGGAGACCAACGCGGCCAGAACAGACAAGATTTGTTTTCGTTCAAAAGCCAGGGTGGGGAAGCGTTTCAGCAGTGGCGCTTCACGGGGAAGGCATTCAATAGAGGAGAGGATGAACCGAACACAGGATATAATGCATGCCGTGGATGGCTGAAAATGCGTTACGCGATTAGACCTGACCGCACTTTGCAGGAGAGATAGACTTTGCAACAAATTAACCATTAATGGAGGGCAATATGACGCGATGTCAGGGCCAAGAGCTTCCGTGACCAAGGGACGATGATCTTTGCGAGATGGAACACGCGAAGGGGTAGTAGCCCATGACGCAGTTGACACGGCCGACATCGTGTGCGCATGCCGAGAGTGCTGGCGAAGCTGTAAAATTGTCAAGCCGAAGTAACGGCGATAAAAATCAACGCTCACCGACGGGCGAAGTTGTTCTTCGGTCAGGGAGATCACGCGTTCATCGGCACTAACATAGTTGCTCGGAAACCATCCTCTCTGGCCATGTAGCTCACCATCCCACCAACCACTGGGATCACGATTGAATACACGAATAACTTGACCAGCGCGAAAGGAGAGGCACGTCGCATTTTGTTGCTGGGGGACGAAATCATGGAGAGCGAGCACATACTCGGGTATAGATGGCTGAACCCGAACAGTTTCGTCTGCGGATGGGCTGGATGGTGTGGAGTTAGAGGCAGGTTGTGCGGGGTCGGGTTCGGGTAAATGTAGAGAGGAAGAAGATGCAGACGCGGAAGAAGGGCAGGGGGACACGACAGAGATGGAAGAACTGGTGGATGCGGTGGACCCGCTGCGGGCGCGCATGCCGCTGGGGGTAGGCTGGGAAGGAAGAGTCGTCGAGGACGTTACGTTTGCCGATCTTTTCGATGGTACAACAACCTGACGGTGTACATCGGTGTTGACATGAAGACGTATTGGGGCCATGAGGGGAGAGGTACAGTGTAGGAATACAAGATTGAGGGTGTCGTGAGCGTCGTTGAGGGTGTTGGGAACGACGACCAAGTGAGCGCCGACGAGTCCAACATATGTCACAGTCGCGCCGGGTCGGCGGCGGGATGGCTCCAATTGGCATAACACACCAAAACACTAATAGCATTAGTGCAATCTACACAAAATGTACCAGCCGCCGACCACCAATATAAACCCCCAACAATCCCTGCCCCAATGTAGTCGAATTAAATTATCGTTTGCATTCGCCCAGAACCGCCACCACCCTCCCGCCAGCCCACCCCTATTACGAGCCGATGCCGCCGCTGCACAAGACCCACAGTTTGCCCCGATCAGTCCCATGATTTCTATGAGTGATATGCTGTCGCAAAATAAGATCAAGTCCCGAATAGTCTGCCACATCCACCCTGACCTGAACGCCAGCAAGATGCTCATTCCTGTCAGGACGATGCACAACTCCGACATCACGCCTTGTTTTGCCTGCACGAGTTCTCGTCCTGTCGCATTGCTGCCATTGTCCATTGTATTGCTCTCCGCTTCCGTTGCATCTGGGGGCCGATTACCAGCAGAGACATCCGCGTCATTCACCGTTACTTCACACGTCTCGTTGCACCTGTTTACACATTGCACGTCCCAAGTCTTTGAACCAGACCTATTTGAGTCGCAAATTCTCCATGAGTGATTGGCGAAACCGGTGTAGGAATAGAGCATTAAAATGGAATCGAGCGAGTCTACCAAGGTCATCCCCGTTGTAAACAACACCTTTTCGCGAGCGTTAGCTGTGTTAAGGAACGAAGAATGGTTTACAAGCAAGATTATGACATCCGAGGGGGATATATGAGCATTGTTTTCGTTGCTTTTCGCTAACGCAGATATGGCAAGGAGGGCGATCGAAGATGCAGTGTCGAATCCTGGCATCAAGGAGTTCAGGACTCGCAGAGGGTCTACGGGAACACAATTCACCTAGACCAAATAGGACGCCGACAGGGTACATCTCGATGATCAGAAAGTCAGGCACGCCATGACAGAGTTAAATAACTGCTGCTTTGACACACCTTCCACGGGCGATTCACAAAGTCGACCAAGGGTCCTAGAAGTCGCATCATCAGCATCCCCTGTTTTAGCACAACGTCGGGATCAATTTCTCCATGCTCTGAATCCTGTCGGCGTTTGGCCTGTTCAAAGGATGAGCGCGTGAATCGAAGAAATTGTCGTGGGAGACATGCCCGGCGACGCTGACGCAGAATTCTCCAGAGAATAATTGAATTAGCAAGGCCAACAATGAACAAGAAAGATCCGCTGATGCGGCCGTCCCTACAGCTGGATGTATGATTGACTCTTTGGAGTGAAACGGGTACATACCTACTACCGATCCAACATTGCCAACTCCACCTAGTTTGTTGTAAATGTTAGCACTGACAACTATAGCGACGTTCTAATCGCAGGTGCGTCAAGAAAATGAATCACAGCTGGAGACCATACGACTACGATCACAATTGTGCTGTGGCCAAGGGAAAAGAACAGGCCACATGTTGTCGCGAGTCTTCCATGATTGATCAGAGTCCGTGTGGCTGTAAGCACGCTGGCTTACCTAGGTCCCATAACTAGTACATATACCGTCTGCAGTACTGAATGCTAGTCATTCAGTATTCTGCCTTTTGGTGTAACGGCTAAGCGTGCGGCGGGCTGGTCTCTTACA
>JBBPMF010001095.1:0-12424 GCA_038090175.1 Austroboletus eburneus
TGTGACTATGTCATTGTTGCACTTTCCAATCCATTGACTCATGCCACACTCATGCCACACTTGAGGAAACTCCAGTGGGATGAATTGGACAAAATGCATGCATTGCTCATGTGTTTGTTATTACCACCTTCCCTGACTTCACTTGAACTGCTGTGTTGTGAGGTTTGCTTCTTTGAATTGTCATTTCTCACTCCCATTGTCAGTTCATCAATAAAGCATCTCTTCATCACATTAATGCACATGGATGACATTGGTGTTACGCTTGACGTAGTCGGGGCATGGCCTACAAAAGGTCCGAAGGCTTACTATCGCTATACAGCTGACAGGGGTTGAGGGAGTCCAGCAAGGGGTGTCCTTGGTGGAGTTCTGAGGGACTGTCAAAGAGATGGGATCGAAGGGTTCTAAGGAGTGTCCACTCAACAGTAGGACGAGGACTGAGGGACTAAAGACAATCCAAGGTACAAGGTAGATTATAGGAGGTCTAGGATAAGGATCTACAGCGGTGTACTGAGGGTTTATATACACAAGTCAAATGATTAAGGGTAGGTCAGGGAAGAAGGTGAGTCAGCAGATAGAATGCGATGGAATCATGAAGAAGGCTGAGTCACTATGGAAAGATGTGATGGCATTGGAAAAGTATCTGTAATACAACTGCGGATGAGTCATGCTAAATATGTAAGTGGTAATCTGGAAAAAGATCAAGGAAAAGAAAAGAGCCCAAGCAGGACTCAAACAGCAGGGCTAAGGCCCCTTTGATATACATTGGTAGGTAAGCATCAAGGAAAAAAAGGTAAGGGGCCAACAAATTGTAACATTACCCCTGTCGTATGGGTGAGACCATGATGAAACCCTAATAATAATTGCTGTGATGAGAACCAGTCTTGTTGTTGTCAGCTTCGGCACTGACAAAGAACTTATAGTCATTTGCTGCCGGCAGAGAGGGAGGGGGAGTAGGAATCCAACAAGGGATGTGGACAGGGGGGCATTGTCCCAGGGGGTTAGGGCAGTTTTGATGAGAGGAGGAGGACTGCAAGGAGTGGGGGGACTGCTGGATAGAGGAGTCCAAGGAGGAGGACGCAAATGTCTGGGGTGTGCGGGGGCGCATAGGGCAGGACCACTGGGAATGACCCAGGGATGAGTGGTGACAGGTAGAACACTGATAGAAGGGGCATTGGGGGTGTGTCATATCCCAAATTCTTGCTAAGTCCCCTCTTTCCTCTGTGTGCATTACTTCCGCTATTCCACTCCTATGTCCTCCGCTACTCTGTGTCCGCTCTACTTCTTGCACTCATGTACGTTATGTTATGTTTCCCTTTGTTCTCTTCGTAGTTAGTCTCCATTCCATCACTGCGGTGCTCAGGGTAAGGCGTACAGCTCCAGCTGTGTGACTGACCAGCACAGCAGTGGTACTCTGTTTCCTCCATCGCTCTGACCCTGACTTTACTACATTCGGACTTTGACCTCCATATATAAACCCGCTGTAATATGTCTTAGCCCCTCAGTTTGAATATCAACTTAGTTCCGTTCTCTGCTCTCTCCTCCGTCATTAAGCTCGTCAATGAGTTCTCTCGCTTGAGTCTTGATGACTCTCCTCTGACCTCTGGTCACTCCGTACCTCTGCTCCGCTTCCCTCGCAAATCAGGGACAACGGAACTGGACAAGGGTGCACCACATAAGGTGAAGCCGAAGTCCCTACCCCCTCTGACCAACTCCGGTGCTCTGGAGTCTGCTGCCCAGTCCCCAACAGACCCGTACTTAACAGTATATTTGAACTCATGCTTGTTCAAGTTCTCATCCCTTCCCTCCAACAATCGACAATCACCCATGGCCACACATACCATGCAAACGCGATCCCGATCGCGAATGCACCAGGCCTCTGAAAATGAGCGTGCTTCGGTCGCTCCCCCACTATACCATCTGTTATCATTTTTTGCCAGTTCACGTCGCAGACCAGCTGTCGTTGACGAGTTCCGCAGTTTCTCCACCCATCAGACTTTCGCTTCTGCATTGCAGGCACCACACCAACTGAGGTCCCCAACCCCAGGCGCTTGCATTGAAGAAGTCATCGACGAAGGTGAAGAAACAGACAGCTCCCGCACCGAACAGCCCCTACCTGGCGGGTTCAACACACCACGGCATCATCGTCCTCCACATGACGATGAACCGTCAGATCACAATTCTGACGGGTTTAACCCGGACGAACTCAACCTGCCAGATGATGACGATGAAGATGACTATCCTGCTGGTGGTCCCCCAGGACCTGGTGATGACCCCGATCCTGGTGATGGACACGACAGCGACGAAGACAAAGACGAAAACATTCCAGTCCCACAGGATGCACTCACCAATTTGGCTGATGCCATCTGCGGACTGTCGCGTGCTAATTGCCATCCTGCCGAGTCCGGAAGCCAGCGGACCAAGGTTCGCGAGCCTGACCAGTTTGACGGCATGGAGCCTCGGAAACTCTGTACGTTCCTGGTTCAGTGCGAGCTGAATTTTCAAGACTGGCCTAGGGCCTTTAGGATGGACCACGCCAAAGTCACATTTGCGCAGTCTTACCTCAAGGACATGGCCCTAGAATGGTTCGAACCCAACCTCCTTGATGCAGAGGACCCTCAATTCCGTCCTCACTGGATGGATCATTACAGGGACTTCGTGCTTGAGTTACAGACCAATTTCGGTCCCCACGACCCTGTCAGAGATGCCGAGCACCAGCTCGACAACCTCGCAATGAAGGACATGTAGCGTATCAACAAGTATGTTGTGGAGTTCAATAGGATAGCTTTGCAAGTCCGTGGCTATGGAGAAGGTGCTCTCCGTCACCATTTCTACAACAGCCTTCCAGACAGAATCAAGGACGAAATCTCCCGCGTCGGCAAGCCCGCAACACTCGCCGCACTCCGACATCTCATGCAATCAATTGATGCACGTTACTGGGAGCGTAAGTCCAAGATTAACCATCAGCAGAAGCCATCCGGCAACAAATCCTCTGATGCCAAACCCGATACCAAGTCCGACAACAGGTCCGGCGGATCAAAGGGCAATAGCTCCAAGGGCAAATCCGCCACCACTTCCCCCATTCCTGGTACCTCTGGTACCTCCAACTCTCCTCCTAAGCTCGACCTCTCTTCGAAGCTCAGCAAAGACGGCAAGCTGACTGCTGCCGAACGCAAACGCCGCTTCGACAATAAACTCTGCATGTTCTGTGGTCAAGGCGGTCACGTCGCTAAGGATTGCCCACAATCGACATCAAAGGCATCCAAAGTGCGCGCTGCCAAGACAACTCTGGAAGCTAAACCGGAAGCCTCCTCCGAGGCGAAAAAATAGAGCGCGACCTCCATGGCTCCACACAGCCGGATGGTCACGTTGACTCCGAATGTGCAACCAAGGAGCTCTGTCTCAACGCGTCCACTCTCTCAGATCCCTGATCCCTTATGCCCTCCGTCTCTCTAGTATCGTATGATCTCCGTCCTTTTCCCGCGTTAGTAGACTCTGGCTCCTCCGACTATTTCATAGACATCACTTTTGTGAATAAGAACAATCTTTCCACCTACACTGTCCCTCTGCTTATGCTCCATCTCTTTGATGGCATGTCAAATTTCACCATCACTCAAGCTATCAACCTCTCCGTCCTCTTCGAAACCGGTGATATCACCCCGATGACGTTCTATGTCACCCTGCTGGATGGCTCCTGCGCTTTGGTCCTTGGACACAACTGGCTTACCCACTACAATCCGTTGATTGACTGGGTCACAAGCAGTATCTCTTTCCGTTCTACTCCGCAGCCCAGTCCCACACTTCCGAGCTCGCCCCCGACTCCTAAGGCATCTCCGCCTCCGGTTTTCCCCTCTCCAGATCCGCCATGTTTCTCCGACCGCAAGGCTCTGCCCATTGCTCTCATCAATGCTCCCGCATTCGTGCTGGCCTGTTGCCTACAAGGTTCTGTGCAGTTCAGCATGCACATTCGACCAAGAGAAGGTGATCTCCGCGCCGCAGCTACTGAACCTCCCGAACAGATTAATCTCTCTGATGTTCCGTCGGAATATCACGAGTTCTCCAATGTGTTTAGCAAATGACAGGCAGATATACTGCCCCCTCACCGCGAACATGATCTCAAGATCAATCTCGAAGAAGGTACCTCTCCTCCGCTTGGCACCATCTACTCTCTCTCCCCTTCCAAACTTGAGTCTCTCCATACCTTCCTAGACGAGCATCTCTCCATAGGATTTATTCGACCCACCTTCTCTGCACATGCCGCTCCGGTCCTCTTCGTCCACAAGAAGGATGGTTCTCTCTGCCTTTGCGTCGATTTTCGAGAACTCAACAAGATCACCAAGAAAGACCGCTACCCACTTCCCCACATTTCTGACCTCCTCGATGCCCCAAGCCGCACCAAGGTGTACTCCAAAATCTGTTATGCTCGACGTGGTCGGAGCGTAGCCTACAAAAGGGGTCGAGGGCTTACTGTCGCTATACAGCTGACAGGAGTCGAAGGGCGTCTGAGGGCCGTCGAAGAGACGGGATTAAAGGTTTCTGAGGACCGTCGAGGAGACGGGATCAAAGGTTTCTGAGGACCGTCAAGGAGACGGGATCTAAGGTCTAGCAAGGGTCTTCCTTGGTAGAGATTCTTAGGACACCGTAGGACTAACGGTGGGTCGAAGGGGTTTCAAGAGAGCGTCCACTCAACAGTAGGACGAGGACTGGGGGACCGAAGACAATCCAAGGTACAAGGTAGATTGTAGGAGGTCTAGGATGAGGAACTACAGCGGTGTACCAAGGATTTTATATACTCGAGCCAAATGGTTAAGGGTAGGTCAAAGAAGAAGGTGAGTCAGCGGTAGAAAGCGATGGAATCGCGAGGAAGGGCTGAGTCACTATGGAATGATGCGACGGCATCGGAGAGATGTTGGTAATACAGCTGCGGATGAGTCACGTTAAATATGTAAGCGGTATTCGAAGAAAAGATTGAAGAAAAGAGAGAGCCCAGGTGGGACTCGAACGTTGGGGCCTAAGGCCTTTGGTGTACAGCAGTGAATGAAGGTCAAGGAAAAAGGTAAGGGGCCAACGAATCGTAACACCTGTCACCTACAAGGTTCCATGCAGTTCAGCATGCACATTTGACCAAGAGAAGGTGATCTCCGCGCCGCAGCTACTGAATCTCCCGAACAGATTAATCTCTCTGATGTTCCGTTGGAATATCACGAGTTCTCCAATGTGTTTAGCAAACAACAGGCAGATACTCTGCCCCCTCACCATGAACATGATCTCAAGATCAATCTCGAAGAAGGTACTTCTCCTCCACTCAGCACCACCTACTCTCTCTCCCCTTCCAAACTTGAGTCTCTCCGCACCTTCCTAGATGAGCATCTCTCCATAGGATTTATTCAACCCACCTCCTCCGCACATGCCACTCCGGTTCTCTTCATCTGCAAGAAGGATGGTTCCCTCTGTTTTTGCGTTGACTTTCGGGGACTCAACAAGATCACCAAGAAAGACCGCTACCCACTTCCCCGCATCTCCGACCTCCTCAATGCCTCAAGCCGCACCAAGGTTTACTCCAAAATTGACCTCTGGCATGTGTACCATCTGGTCTGTATCGCTGAGGGCGACGAATGGAAAACCACCTTCCACACATGATATGGTACCTATGAATGGCTTGTCATGCCGTTCGGTCTTATGAATGCCCCAGCGGTGTTCCAGTGGTTTATTAACACTGTCTTTGCTGATCTTTTGGACATTAGTGTCATTGTGTACCTCAACGACATTCTCATCTTCTCCGAAGACATGGCCTCCCATAAAGAGCATGTTAAGGAAGTTCTCTGCCATCTCTGCAAACATGGTCTTTACACAAAACCCGAGAAGTGCGAGTTCCATACAGACTCCATGGAATACCTAGGTTATTGGATGTCTCCGTCTGGCCTCACCATGTCCCCAGATAAGGTCCAGTCGATCCTCGACTGGCCTGAACCTCGGAAGGTCAAGGATGTCCAATCCTTCCTCGGATTTGCTAATTTTTATAGATGGTTTATTCACAATTACTTCGACATTGTCGTTCCACTTACCTGCCTCACCCGTAAGGGTGTCCCTTGGCAATTCACGGACACCTGCCACTACGCTTTCCAGGCACTGAAAACTGCCTTCACTTCCACTCCTATTCTTACGCATTGGGCTCCTGACGCTCTGATTATTGTCAAAACTGACGCCTCTGACTACGCTATTGCAGATATTCTTTCCATGAAATGCCCTGATGTGGAAGTCTGCCCCGTTGCCTACTACTCTTGGATGTTGACCTCTCTGGAGCTCAACTATGACACCCATGACAAGGAGTTGTTAGCTATCCACAAAGTGTTCTGCACCTGGCAGCATTACCTCGAAGGCTCCACGACTCCAGTTGATGTGGTCATCAACCATAAAAACCTTGAGTACTTCACCACCACTAAATTCCTGACCCACCGGCAAGCCCACTGGTCAGAGTTCCTCTCCCTATTCAACATGATCGTCCATTTCCGCCCCGGCCAACTTGGCGCTAAATCCGATGCCCTCACTAGACGCTGGGATGTCTATCCCAAAGAGGGGGATAAGGACTATGCTCAAGTCAATCCACACAATTTTCACCCCATTTTCACCCAAGAGCAACTCGCTGCATCCTTACGAGCTATGTACCTTGCATTCCCCATTCTCCACGCAAGTACGCTCTTCGACCTCGAGAAACTCCACAGTGATATTCTTTCCACCCTTCCATTCAACCCTCTTGCCATGATTCACATGACCAGATCTCCTGACCCTTCCTCTAACCCCGTTTCCGACACTCCCTCCACTTCCCGCTGGACTGTAGATGCAGATGGTTACCTCCGTCTCAATGGCTGCATGTACATGCCCGACATTGATGACCTCCGTCTCCATGTTCTCCGCTTCAAGCATGATCATCCCCTCTCTGGTCATTTCGGTCAAAACCGCACTCTGAAACTAATCCACTGCGAATACACCTGGCCAGGTATCCATACCTTCGTCAAAGAGTATGTATCCTCTTGTACAGCCTGTGCTCATGTGAAAGTTCTGAGGCACAAGCCCTATAGGCTTCTTAAACAACTCCCAATCCCCGAGAAGCCATGGAATTCCATATCTATGGATTTCATTGAGCAACTCCCAGGCTCCTCTGGTCACACTGCCATCCTCGTCGTCGTGAATCAACTATCCAAGCAATGTATCTTCATCCCGATGGATGACAAGGTGACTTCCCCGGAGTTGGCCAAGCTGTTTTTACTCCATGTGTTCTCGAAACACAGAGTACCATCCCACATCACCTCTGACCGAGGTTCTGAGTTTGTATCCCATTTCTTCCGTTCTCTTGGCAAAGCACTTGATATCCGCCTTCATTTTACCTCTGGGTATCACCCCAAGGGTGACGGACAGACTGAGTGGATGAACCAGACACTGGAACAGTACCTCCGCGTTTATTGCAACTATCAGCAGGACAACTGGGCTGAACTCCTGCCCCTCATGGAGTTCACCTACAACAATGCTCTGAACGCAACTACTGGCGTCTCTCCATTCTTCGCTAACAAGGGTTACCACCCCAACATCTCCATCCACCCCGAATGCGATCTCACCTCTGCCCATGCCAGAGAATACTTGGTTGACCTCGACTCTCTCCATGAATTCCTCCATGAAGAAATAGCCACAGCACAGAAGTGATACCAAGGACCTGCTGATGCGAAATGATCTCCAGCCCCTGACTTTAAAGTCAGAGATCTGGTCTTTGTCAAAGCAAAGTATTTTAATTCAACTCGTCCATCTAAAAAGCTCTCCAAGAAGAATTTAGGTCTGTATCCCTTCATTGTGCAAGCGGGCTCTGTCTCCTTCATGCTCTGCCTTCCTGACTCTATGAAGTCCATTCACCTGGTCTTTCACATCTCGCAACTTGAACCTTTGGTTCCCAATACCATCCACAATCCGTCCAACCTCTGCCCCCTCCGATTGAGGTTGATGGCAAACCCGAGTATGAGATCTCCGAGATCCTTGACTCCAAGATAGACCATCAGTGAAAGACTTGCAAGATCCTTTACCTAGTCCATTGGTCCGGCTATGAAGGTATCGACGAAGAAACCTCCTGGTTACTCGTGACAGAATTAGATCATGCATCAGAACTTGTCGCAGAGTTCCATCTCCAGTATCCAAATAAGCCTGGTCTCCATATACCTTGATTCCGTTTTCCTCTGCTTACATAGATTTTCCCTCCATCTCAGTTTTCCTCCATTTAGTAGTTCCGATGATATCCCTGTATAAGATCTCTGCTATATTTCCTTTTCTCTGTTTTACTCTGTCTCATTTTCAATTGATCAAATCACATTAGAAAAGAAAAAGAAAACATTATACAAAGAAAAACTAATAATACAATGTACTTAGAGCCTTACTGCCCACCCATCTCCATGTCCTCTCCTTCGGCATCCGCCTCATCTCTGGCACCACTCTTCTCCGCCTCGGTCCCTTTATCCTCCGTCTGGACCTCCACCTTTTCCTCCAACTCCTCCAACTCCACCATCTCCACCTGTGTCCCCTTGGACATGCGGTTCTTCATCTCCTGCTGCATCGCCGACACCTCTCCCTTGTACCCCAGGTTGTGCACAGCCTGCATGATGTTCTGCAGCTGCATCCTCTGGTTTTCTTGGTTGCGGTGGTGATGCACCACTTCTTCGTCCCGCTTCCTCATGTCTTGGCGCTGGACCTAGACCAGGTTGCAGATGGCCTCAGTGACTTCCATCATCGCGCTGGCAAGCTCTGTCCATGGCCCATCTGTGAGCTGCTTGTCCTCTGTCTCCGTCCTCACCTTCTTCTTCGACCCCATTGCCTCCGGGCCCGCCTTCTGCTTCCTCGGCACCAGCTTTTCCATGACCTCAACCTCGTTGTCTTTGTCTGTCAGGCGCTTGCATTGCTGCTTGATGCTGACGCACACTGTGCATGATGACGCCTTCCTTCCCGGTGCCAGCAGGCACTCAATGTTGAGGCAGCGGCACCGGTAGCATGCATCTGGTGTGTGGCCAATCTGTGGCTTGGCTGCCTTCTCCTTCCCCTTGCCCTTTTGGCAGGGCTTGGGCGGTCCGACCGGTGGCATCTGCTCGTCCTGTTGGGTGGTTAACTCCCTTCTCCTACCCTGTGCTGGCACTCACCCCCATGTCCACATCTGTCGCCTCTGATGCCTTTTCCTTTTCATGCTGCTCCACCATGATCTTCTCCACATGATGCCTTGCAGCTTTCTCATCCTCATGTTTGCAATGCTCAGCCTCTTCCACCTCACACCGCGCCCGCTCTTCCTCCTCCCAACGCTTTTGTGCCTCCTCTTCCACCCGTCGGTGCTCCTCTTTCTTCCACGCCTTCACGCATCATTGCCACTCTGCCACCTTTGCCTCAAAAACCTCGTCGTCATCCTCCACGAGACACGCATTGGCCCACATGTGGATGTCAGTGATGTTGTTGGGACTAGAAGACATGGAAGAAAGTTAGAGAGTCGAAGCGCGCAACCCCCACCTTATATGGCCCCTGTCAGCAATTTCCGATTCTGCTCCATAATCGCTTAGACGACACTTTGCCATCCACTCCGCGCACACCCTCATGTCATTTATCCACCCCATCACATTTTCACTTACCACATGGACAGATCTAGCTGCCGCTTTGGCCTTCAGGGGTTCAGGCCTAAGAGGGGGATACTGTCATATCCCAAATTCTCACTAAGTCCCCCTCACTCCTTTGTGTGCATTACTTCTGCTATTCCACTCCTATGTCCTCCACTACTCCATGTCCGCTTTACTTCTTGTGCTCATGTATGTTATGTTATGTTTCCCTTTGTTCTCTTCATAGTCAGTCACCATTCCATCACTGCGGTGCTCAGGGTAAGGTGCACAGCTCCGGCTGTGCAACTGACTGGCACAGCAGTGGTACTCTGTTTCCTTCGTCGCTCTGACCCTGACTTTACTACATTTGGACTTTGACCTCTATATATAAACCCGCTGTAATATGTCTTAGCCCCTCAGTTCAAATATCAACTTAGTTCCATCCTCTGCTCTCTCCTCTGTCTTTGAGCTCATCAACGAGTTCTCTCGCTTGAGTCTTGACAACTCTCCCCCGACCTCTGGTCACTCCATACCTCTGCTCTGCTTCCCTTGTAAATTAGGGACAACAGAACTGGACAAGGGCACACCACATAAGGTGAAGCCAAAGTCCCTACCCCCTCCGACCAACTCCGGCACTCCGGAGTTTGCTGCCCAGTCTCTGACAGACCCGCACTTAACAGAACCAGCCAGTCTGTGAGCAGCGAGTGTTAGAATCTGATGCCTAGTCAGAATCAGTGAAAGCAATTAATTCTATCTCAGATGCATCATCAAACACTAGGAAATAGTGTCTGATATCAAGCAGATATTAACAGATATATATAAATGTTTTATCTAGGTGTTCTTTAAAGAGGTTTGCTGCATGCTTAGATATTGCTGTCACAGTATATGTGATGTCTTGACATGTTTCAAGCATGATATAAAACTAATCACTTGTTGATAGTGTGATCTGAGTTCTGGATCTACTGACCCATGGTAATAAAAAGAGCAATAACCCTGGGGAAAAGGAGTGTGTGCAATGCATGCATTCCGCACTCCAAATCACTCAAGTACCTTTTCAATATATGAGCATTGATTAAGCAAGATCTTGAAATCTTGTGTCCCAATTTTCATATGCAAGAATTCTTTAACTGGATCTAAATGTCTCCATTTCCATTTCTTCATGAAATTCCCCTTAACTTCTTCCACAAGGGCCTTGTTAGGACCACAGAAAAGGATGTCATTTACAATGAGCTCAAAAAACCCTTTTCATACTAACCCTAATGGCAGTGCATGAAGTGCAGTGCTAAAAATCATTGGAATTTCACTTAGCTTTGGTGGAGTTATAAATAGTACATACTCTTGGCTACCAGATCACCCCATAGGTCATGTGATTTGGTTCACACACTGTCAAGATATAAGCAATATAAAACAACAATAACATAAAAAGAGTTTTTGAACTTTGAATTGGTGAGTAAAATCATAGTGTATTTGCTTTTGTTTGTTAGTACAAACAAAGGTACATATGTAAACATGTTATCTGAGCTTAAAAAAGTTCACATGTTTCTTTATTCCCTATTACCATCATGGTCAAATTTCTTTTCCTTATTTAACAAAGCACTATCCTTTCATTGCTTAATTCTGGACTTTCTGGTAAAGCCATTGCCAAGCAAACTGGTGTTAGCCCTTCCACCATATCCATACTTTGTTCCAGAGAGCATTCTACCCTTTCAAAAGCCATTGGAGGTTGTTTCTCTAATTTCTCTTCTACCAATATTTATTATGCTCAACATCTCATCACTTCTGAGAAGGCTGAAAATGCTGTTCAAGTGACCAGAACTCTTTCCAACATTATCAACCAACCTCTCTGCCAGCACAGTTTGTCTTCACTTGAAGAAAGCTGGTATGAAGGCTATAGTCAAGATCAAATATCCTATTCTTTCTGCTAGATATCACAAGGCTCATGTCATATCCCAGATTCTTCCTAAGTCCTCTCCACTCCTCTGTATATATCCTTCGCTATTCTGCTCCTATATATGTCCTCTGCTATTTTGTATCTGCTTCCCCTCTTTAGTTCATGTATGTTATGTTATGTTCCCCTTTGTTCTCTTAGTAGTATAGTCTCCATTCCATCACTGCAGTGCTCAGGGTAAGAAGCACAGCTCCAGCTGTGCAACTGACCAGCACAGCAGTGGTACTTAGTTTTCTCCATCCCTCTGACCCTGGCTTTACTATATTCAGACTTTGACCTCCATATATAAACCTGCTGTAAAATGTTTTACATAGCTCTTTAGTTCAAATATCAACTTAGTTTCATCCTCTGTTCTCTCCTCTGCCATTTAGCTTGTCAACAAGTTCTCTTGCTTGAGTCTTGACAACTCTCCTCTGATCTCTGATCACTCCATATCTCCACTCTGCTCCTCTTGTAAATTAGGGACAACAGAACTGGATAAGGGCACACCACATAAGGTGAAGCCAAAGTTCCTACTCCCTCTGATCAACTCCAGTGCTCCGGAGTTCACTACCCAGATTCTGACAGACCCATACTTAACAGCTCGTTTGGATTTTGCTTATGCTCATAAAAACTGGACTATAGAGGATTGGAAAAAGGTTGCATGGTTTGATAAGATCAAAATCAATCATCTAGGGTCAGATGGATGCAAATGGGCATGAAAAAGGGCAGGTGAGGGGCTTAGTGATAGGCTGGTGAAAGAAACCCTCAAGTTTGGAGGAGGTTCCCTTATAATGTGGGGCTGCATGACTTGGCAGGGAATTGGCTTTGCTATTAAGATTAATGGTAGAATGGATAAGGACCTTTACCTTTAAATTTTGAGGGATGA
>JBBPMF010001096.1:0-12387 GCA_038090175.1 Austroboletus eburneus
GAGGCTGTTGTAGTGTACCATGTGTTCTGTTCCACCACTTTCCCATTCTGAGATGGTTTCAAACTGTATACATACTTAGTAGCTGTTTTGTATGTTCTGCAGCTAGATCTGCGCAATTATACACAGTGTTTAGTCTCATCCTGCCTGAGTCTTGAGTCTCAGCAGAGAACCCTTTGGATCTACAGGACTTTGTGTTGCCTTTGAGGACACACTGGGACTAGACATTGCACATGTGTAACAAAAGATCTAGCTCTCCTCATACCTCTGCTACCACGCAGCAAGGCACCTTACCAGTTGCCCATCATTTCATACGGATACAGGGAAGACCCTCCTTATAAGGACTCTGAGGACAAAACAGACAGGAGGGAATGCTCATGACTTGAATCTGTCTCTGAGACCCTCAGGAGAAACCAACCCCACTTTGCTCAAAGTGGAACCCCTCCTCCTCCACCAAGATCTCATCTGTCTCAAAGAAATCCACCCCCCTTGACCCACAACACCCCTATTTCCCCAAGCAACCCCCTGCCCAACCCAGACCACTCAGAAATGGCTGAACTCAAAGCAGAACTCCTGGAAGAATTCTCAGAAGAAGCTACTGATGCCAAATTCTGGATCAGAGCCATGGATGCATGCTTCCTCATGAACAAAGATAAGTATGATGACCCAAAAAGAATCTATACTGCCCTCAATAGGATGTCAAAAGGGCAAGGGAAGCAGTTTGCTGAAGCTGCATATGAAAATTTTGACTCTGGAACTATTACCCCAGACAAAGCCACTTGGAATGAATTCAAGAAAGAATTCTTAGAGATCTTCTCGGACAAGCACACCGCTGCTGATTCCTGATGAAAATTGCACCAAATAATGATGAAAGGGAAAGGACTTGACCCTCTCAATAAATTCAACACTGACTTCCAACTCCTCATATTCAAATCAGAAATTTCAGATCAAAATGCTCTAATTGAATGTTACATGAAAGGACTAGATCCAGATCTTACAGAACAAATCCTGGGAATGGAAAAGAAATCAGAATCATGGAAAGAATGGTCAGAGAAGGCTGCTGCCTTTGCCCGGCAACAGGATCAGATAAAAGACATCCAGAAAGGAAGGACAGATTATGGATGAACCAACAACTGAGATCCAAATACCATGGATATAGATGCCCTTCAAACCACTGCCCTAGGACAACGAATGCTCTCCTCTACTGAAAGAGCTCGCCACATTCGGGAAAACAGATGCTTTATCTGTCACAAAGTTGGATGCTTCATCAGGAATCATTCAAAAAAGGGAAACCCACCACCATGTCCCCCTAGGAACCCAGCCAGGGTCCAAACCATCAAAACAAAGGAAGGATCCATCGATGAATATGTAAAAAAACTAGGAGAAAAGCAGGTAGATGAGAAAGAAGTACTCCAAGTACTCAAAGAATGTTTCGAAGATCCCAAAGAGGATGAAGACACGGTTGCAAAGATTGAACTCAAGGATAAAGGCTTTTCGGATTTTTAAAGAGGAAACAGAAGTCGGCTCACTGCCCCACTAACTTTTCTTCTATATTAGTATCAAGTGACCCAAAATCAATACTCATTCCCATCTCACTTGAAATATCCAGAAGAACCAGTGCCGAAACCACTGCCTTGATTGATTGTGGAGCAACCAGTTCATTCATAAACTTAGACTTTGTCAAAAGAAACAATCTACCTATAGAAAGAATAGCATGACCTATCAGGGCTATCAACGCAGATGGGACCACCAATCAAGCAGGACTTATCAGGTTCTGAACTATGATCACCTTTCACATTGGAAATGTGATAAGAAAGTCGAATGTTTCATCTTCTTCCAGCCAGCAAGGAGAATGCCATTCTAGGAATGAACTGGCTCAGGGAACAAAATCCAGACATAGACTGGGCAACAGGAAGAGTAACCCTCCAACTATCAAACCAGAACCGGAAACAAACTCTAAATGAGAATGAACATAAGATACCTTTGAAAGGATCCAGATTTCGAAACCCATACAGCATACTGTGAAAGATATGAAACCACTGAAGAATATGTCATGAAAACAACATTATCCATGGAATTAGAGATGGAGAAAAAACAGGAAAAAAGGGAATTACCAAAAGACTATAAAGACTTCAATGATGTGTTCAAAGAAAACCCCCCAAATGTTCTACCTCCTTCATGAGCATACAATCATACCATCAAACTTAAAGAGACATTCATTCCAAAGAGGGCCAAGGCCTATCCCCTCTCTCTCCCTAAACAAGAAGTCTGTAAAAAGTTTGTAGAAGAAAATCTGGCAAATGGATGAATCAAACCATCGCAATCCCCCCAAGCTGCACCCTTCTTCTTTGCTGATAAGAAAGAAGGAAAAACTCCGACCTTGCCAAGATTATAGATACCTCAACAAGCATACTATAAAGAATGCTTACCTCCTACCAAACATCCAGTCCATCATCAAACAGATAGGGAACTCAACTATCTTCACCAAAATGGACATTCAATGGGGATACCACAATATACAAATTGTACCAGAAGATCGATGGAAAGCAGCCTTCATCACCCCCTTTGAACTATTTGAATCAACTGTGATGTTCTTCGGACTATGCAACTCTCCTGCCACTTTCCAAGCATTCATGAATGATGCCTTTGGGGATTACCTTGCAGAAGGATGGCTAATTATCTATATGGATAATCTAGCCATCCATTCTTCTGATTCATCCGAGCATAGAGAAAGGACTGTCAAGGTTCTAGAACGACTTAGAAGTCTAGAACTTAGGTGCAAACTCCAGAAATGCACCTTTGACTCTCAAACCATAAACTATCTTGGCCTAACAGTCCAACCAGGAGAACTCACAATGGATACAACCAAACTCCAAGCCATAGAAGAATGAAACCCCCCTAGCTCAGTCAAAGCAGTAAGATCCTTCTTGGGATTCTGCAACTTCTATCAAAGATTCATTTCAAACTTTGCTCAAAGAGTTGCCTCACTTAACGAACTTACTTGGAAGAACAAACTCTGAACTTGAACAAAGAAAGAACAACATGCCTTTGAAGACATGAAACTAGTGTTCTTCACCTCCCTGGCCTTAAAACAACCGGATCTGGAACACCCATACTTTGTAATGACAGATACTTCACTTCTAGCCACAGAAGGAGTTCTTATGCAAAAAGACTCCAATGGCAATCTCCACCCATGTGCATACTGATCTGCTACTCTATCAAGTGCAGAATGAAACTATGACATATATGACAGAGAACTACTGGTGGTTATCCATGCTCTTGAAGATTGGAGACACCACCTACTTGGAGCTTGACATGTGGTCCAAATACTCACAGATCACAAAAACCTTACCTACTTCAGAGCTCCCCATTGACTATCACGATGCCATGCTTGATGGCAAATGTTCCTGCAAGACTTTGACCTTGCATTCACACATGTATCAGGAACACACATGGGCCCTGCTGATACCCTCTCAAGAAAAGATGACATATCCACTGAATCAGACAATGCTGAGGTAGTTCTCCTTCCAGATGACCTATTCTGTGAACAGATTGACCTCACTTTAATGAACAAAATTGCAATGTCTACTTCTTCTGATCCTTTTGTCCTCATCGCACTTGAGAAAATGTATAATGACACCCCCCACTTTCTAGAACAAAGTTGTTCAACTGGACCTTTGTAGATCAAGAACACTGTTTCCAGGAACACCTCTTTATCCCAGAACCTACCTGCCAAAAACTGGTCCATGATCTACACTACTCCCCAACAAGTGGACACATGGGTCACTTCCAAACATTAGCAGCTCTTGAATAAGACTTCTGGTGACCAGGAATGTCCACATTTCTGTGATGATTCATTGCAGGTTGTGCTACTTGTCAAGCCAATAAAGTAAACACCCATCCTACATCTCCCCCTCTGATGCCCTTAAACTTGTCTGCATCTTGCCCCTTTCAACAGGTCTCTGTTGACCTCATCTCGGGACTATCTCCTGTCTCCGACTACTCCAGTATGACATTGCCCTATCATCTGCCTACCATTCCCAGACAGATGGAGAAACTGAACAAATGAATCAGGAACTTGAAACCTACCTCCGGATCTTCTGCAATGGATTAGTGGATCAGTGAGTTCTGCTCCTTTCATTGGCCAAATTTCATCACAATATGGCAACCCATTCCTCTACTCAGAAATTCCCATTTGAACTGATCATGGGATACCAACCCCAAGTCTATCCACCAATTGGAAAAACATTTGTTCCAGAATTGGAAAATAGGTTAACCAAACTGGAAGACTCTCAAAAAGAGGCACTGGCAGCACATGAATGACCAAGAATGTTTATGGAAATACGAAAAAGATCCATATTTACCCAATGGAAAGTTGGAGACAAAGTATGGTTGGAAGCGACCAATCTAAAAACAAACTACCCAGTCAGAAAACTAGCTCCTAAATGCAAAGAACCATTTGATATCAAAAAAGTAATTTCTCCAGTAGCTTACCAACTCCACCTTCCCCCAACATGGAAAATCCACAACATATTCCATGCTGGCCTACTAACCCCTTATGTGAAAACTTGGGAGCATGGAGCCAACTTCCTCTGACCTACCTCAGAGATAGTAGATGGAGAAGAGGAATGGGAAATGGGCAAAGTCATTGCCCATAGAGAAAGGAAGGGAGCCTGCCAATTCCACATCCAATGGAAGGGATATGGTTCTGGTGATAACACATGGGAACCAGAATCCAACCTTAGAAATTGATTGGAACTCTTGGAGGTTTATAAATGATCAAGGAAACTCTGAAGATCCCCAGAACAATGACCATACCCCATGAATACTCCCTTGAATTCCCCCATGAATCTCCAAGACTTCAAACCCCCTGTATACCCCCTCTTGTGTCTGGAATCTTTGTTCCTGAACTACCTCCTATCCAAGGACATAGACTCCCCCCTGTATTTTGAAACACCCTCCTGGTATCGGTCCTTGAATGCCCAGCCCTCTATCACTACCTCATCTCACACCCTCTCTATGATAAAGCACCCATCTTTCCCCCCCTTATCACAGCCTTTCAATGACTCTCACTCGCTGTCAGACTCAATCATGAGAGAGCTCGAAGAAGCCCAACACCAGCAGAATCACTTGATTATGCACTCAAACACTCTCTGGCTGAAGGACAAATCCAGATCTGCCAAACCCTTGCAGACCTTGGAATGTTCAGAATCATCAATACCTTCTCCAGAATTGCTTTGGCCTCCTATCTCTGACCACTCCTCCGAGCCCTCACTGAGGACCAAGAAGAGGACTACCTCCTGGATCTCACCCATGACCACCTTGCCATATCACTCTCCATCACCCCCATCATCAAGAAACTTAACAGGACCAGCCATGCCCGGAACCCCCCCCATCATGGGAAACACCAGACCTTTGCTTGGAGGAATTGCTTGGAGGAATTGCCATGGCTGAGAGGAGAATTAGAGATGCAACCCTACAAATGGCAGAAGGATTGGCCATGACCTCCCTCCCCCAAACCCGGATGGACTCCCTTTAGAATGCTATTGGACTCTATTCTCTGAAGATTACACTCCATATGGTCATATGGAGATCCCCATTCTTGACTCACCATGTTCTTTTTCTATTCCTTTATTATAACTCATTCTATGTGCCCCTAGACTTGCTTTTGTCACAGACCTCTGCTCCTCCTTCCATCATCTTCTGATGGTAGTGTCATTCCATTCTATCTATTGATCCATGAGGCTGTTGTAGTGTACCATGTGTTCTGTTCCACCACTTTCCCATTCTGAGATGGTTTCAAACTGTATATATACTTAGTAGCTGTTTTGTATGTTCTGCAGCTAGATCTGTGCAATTATACGCAGTGTTTAGTCTCATCCTGCCTGAGTCTCAAGTCTCAGCAGAGAACCCTTTGGATCTACAGGACTTTGTGTTGCCTTTGAGGACACACTGGGACTAGACATTGCATATGCATAACAGTCTCCAACTATGCTATCACAGGTATTCTTTTCATGAAGTGCTCTACTATGGAAATCCATTCCATTGCCTACTACTCTCAGATGTTGATCTCCCCAGAGCTTGACTATGACACTTACAACAAAGACCTGTTAGCTATCCATAAAGCATTCTGCATCTGGCCACATTACCTTAAAGGTTCTATAACTCCAGTTGATGTGGTCACTGATCTAAAAACCTTGAGTACTTTGCCATCACTAAACTCCTGACCTGCTGGCAAGCCTGCTGGTTAAAGTTTCTCTCATAATTCAACATGATTGTCCATTTCCACTTTGGTCAACTTGGTGCTAAATCCAATGCCCTCACTAGACACTGGGATGTCTATTCCAAAGAGGGAAATAAGGACAATGCTTAGGTCAATCTACACAATTTCCATCCCATCTTTACCCAAGAGCAACTCACTGCATCCCTACAAGCTACATGCCTTGCCTTTCCCATCCTCTGTGCAAGTACTCTTGAGAAGCTCCACAGTGACATTTTTTCCACCCTCCCATCAGATCCTATTGCCACAATCTACATGACCAGATATCCTGACCCTTCTGCCAACCCCATTTCCAATACTCTCTTTGCTTTCTGCTGGACTGTAGATGCAGATGGTTACTTCCATCTTGATGGCCACATGTATGTGCCCAACATTTATGATCTTCATCTCTGCATTCTCCAGTTCAAGCATGATCATCCCCTCTTCAGTCATTTTAGTCAAAACCATACTCTAGAATTGATCCACCATGATACACCTGGCCAGGCATCAGTACCTGCATCAAAGAGTACATATCCTCTTGTACTACCTGCACTTATGTGAAAGTTCTGAGACACAAGCCCTACAGGCTTCTAAAACAACTTTTCATCACTGAGAAGCCATGGAATTTCATATCTATGGATTTTATTGAGCAACTTCCAGTCTCCTCTGGTCATCTGCCATCCTTTTCATCATGGATCACCTTTCCAAGCAATGTATATTCATCCTAATGAACAACAAGGTGACTTCTCTGAAGTTGGCCAAGTTATTCTTACTTCATGTGTTCTCAAAGCATGGAGTACCATTCCACATCACCTCTGACCAAGGTTGTGAGTTTGTATCTCACGTTCTGTTCTCTTGACAAGGTGCTTGATATCCATTTTCACTTTACCTCTGGATATTACCCTGAGAGTGATGGACAGACTGAATGAATGAATCAGATACTCAAACAGTATCTTCATGTTTATTGCAACTATCAGCAGAACAACTGGGCTGAACTCCTGCCCCTCACAGAGTTCACCTATAACAATGATCTGAATGAAACTACTGGCATCTTCCCATTCTTCACTAACAAGGGTTATCACTCCAATATCTCTGTCCATCCTGAACACGACCTCACCTCTACCTGCACCAGAAAATACTCAGTCAACCTCAGTTCCCTTCATGAATTACTCTGTGAAGAGATAGCTGCAGCACAGAAGAGATACCAAGGACCTGCCAATGCAAAGTGATCTCTGGCCCCTGACTTTAAGGTCAGAGACCAGATCTTCATTAAAGCAAAGTATTTCAGTTTGACTTATTCATCTAAAAAGCTCTCCAAGAAGAATTTAGATCCATATCTGATTATCATACAAGCTGGCTCCCTCTCCTTCATGCTCTGCCTCCCTGACTCCATGAAGTCCATTCATTTGGTCTTTCATGTCTCATAACTTGAACCTGCAGTCCCCAACAGTATTTCTAATCGCATCCAACCTCTGCCTCCTTCAGTTGAGGTTGACAGCAAACTCAAGTACAAGATCTCTAATATCCTTGACTCCAAGTTAGATCATTGGCAAAAGAATTGCAAGATACACTACCTAGTCCATTGGTCCAGCTATGAAGGTACTAATAAAGAAACATCCTGGTTACTCACAATGGAATTAGATCACACATCAAAACTTGTTGCAGAATTCCATCTCCAGCATCCAGATAAGCCTGGTCCTTATATACCTTGATTCCATTCTTCTCCACTTACTTAGATTTCTCTCCATCTCAGTTTCCTCTGCTTAGTTAGTCCACAAAAAAATCTCTGTATTAGATCCCTGCTATATTTCCTTTCTTCCATTTCACTCTGTCTTATTTCATTAATCATGTTACATTAGAAAAAAAAATATTTACAAAAAAAAAACTATATTTACAAAGTTCTTAGATTCTACTGGCCACCCATCTCCATGTCCTCTTCTTTAGCATTCACCTCATCTCCAGTGCTGCTCTTCTCTGCCTTAGTCTCTTTCTCCTCTGTCTGGACCTCCACCTCTTCCTCTAACTCCTTCAAGTCCTCCACCTCCACTTGTGTTCTCCTGGACATGTGGTTCTTCATCTTCCTCCACATCACTGACACCTCCCTCTCATATCCCAGGTTGTGCACCACTTGCACTATATTCTGCAGCTGCACCTGCTGGTTCTCTTGGTTGCACTGGTGATGCACTGCTTCTTCCTCCTGCTTTCTCATGTCTCAGTGTTGAACCCAGACCAGATTGTGAATGGCCTTGGCAACTTCCACCATCACACTGGCAAGCTCCATCCATGGCCTGTTCATGAGCTGCTCATTCTCTGTCTCCATCCTCACCTTCTTTTTAAATCCTAATGCCTCTGGGCCAGCCTTCTGCTTTCTTGACACCAGCTTCTCTACCACCTCAACTTTGTCACCTTTGTCCATTGGCTGCTTGCATCATTGCTTGATGTCAACACACACTGCACATGATGATGCCTTCCTTCCCAGCGCCAGCATGCACTCAATGTTGAGGCAGCAGCACTGGTAGCACACATCTAGCATGTGGTCAATCCATAGTTCAGCTGCCTTCTTCTTGCCCTTGCCCTTTTGGCAGGGCTTGGATGGGCCAACCAGCAGTGTCTGCTCATCCTATTAGATTGTTATTTTTCAGTCCATCTCCATGAAGACACACTTACCCCCATGTCCACATCTGTCACCTCTGACATCTTCTCTGCTGTGACCTTCTCTGCACAATGTCTCACAGCCTCCTCCTCTTTGTGCTTGTGATACTCAGCCTCTTCCACCTCATACTGTGCCCACTCTTTCTCCTCCTGATGCTTATGTGCCTCTTCTTTGCACTTTTGTGCCTCCTCTTCTGCCCATCAGTGCTTCTCTTTCTTCTATGCCTTCATGCATTATTGCCACTCTGCCACCTTCACCTTGAACACCTTGTTGTCATCCTCTGTGAGACACGCATTGTTCCAGGTGCAGATGTCAGTGATGTTGAAGAGGGTAGAAGACATGGGTAAGAAAGTTAGTGAGTCACAGTGCACAACCTCCATCTTTTATGGCTCCCATTAGCAATTTCTGACTCTGCTTTACAATTGCTTAGACAACACTTTGCCATCCACTTTATGAACACCCTCGTGTCACATATCCACCCCATTACAATTTCACTTACTACACAGATGGACCTAGCTGGCACTTTGATCTTCAGGGGTTCAGGCCTAAGAGGAGGATACTGTCATATTTCAGATTCTTGCTAAGTCCCCCTGCTCCTCCATGTGCATTACCTCCACTCTTCCATCCCTATGTCCTCCACTACTCTGTATCCACTTTCCTCTTTGGTTCATGTACATTATGTTATATTTTCCTTTGTTCTCTTCATAGTATAGTCTCTATTCCATCACTACAGTGCTCAGGGTAAGGAGCATAGCTCCAGCTGTGCTACTAACCAGCACAGCAGCAGTACTCAGTTTCCTCTTTCCTCTAACCCTGGATTTACTAAATTTGGACTCTGATCTCTGTATATAAACTCACTGTAATATGTCTTAGCTTTTTAGTTCAAATATCAACTCAGTTCTGTTCTCTGTTCTCTCCTTCACCATTAAGCTTGTCAACAAGTTCTCCTGCTTGAGTCTTGATGATAATCACTCCATACCTCTGCTCCACTTCCCTCATAAATTAGAGACAACAGAACTGGGCAAGGGCACACCACATAAGATGAAGTCAAAGTCCCTACCCTCTCTGACCAACTCCAGCACTCCAGAGTTTGCTGCCCAGATCCTGACAGACCCATATCTAACATTGCTTGATTATAACCAAAGAAATTCATAGTTGCTGATTGAGGTGAGTAAGAGTGTGTTCACTGTATGAATCCCCCAAAATTCAGAGTGGAGATGTCTAATGGAGAATTAACAAGGGCATCCAATTGGTCACATCATCCTTATTAGAAAGTGGAGAAAATGAAGGAAGAAAAGCTGGAAGCATTGTGCTGTGAATATGGTAGATGCAAGGATAGACAGTAGAAGAAGATAACACAGACATCTGATATATATGATTTTTTTCAGTGCACATCTGTTCATTTCATATCAATGCATACACTAGCAGCCTACAATACAAAGTACTATACACTAGAGCTGCATCACAAACAATTATTTATGCAAGCTCCCACTCACAACCAGCTTTGTATATCTCAATGTTTTCTGGCTCTCCTATGAACAAATATCTATATGCTGCATATACTCAGGTGTAAGCAGGAAGAGCATACCTTGTTTGAAATTGCATTAGTGATAGTCACTGCCATCTTTATAGGCAGAAAATCATCTGACTCAGATTCTGTCAGACTATTGTCTGAGTCTTTGAGTGGTAGGGTAAATGATTGAGTAAGAAACAATGAAAGGGGCATTTATCATAGGTACATTTTTCTCTTTATTCAAGGTGACAAGTGGAAGCTCCAAGGATGCTGGTGCTTCCATTCTCTGGGTAACTGTAGCAGCACAGAGACCCTGAACATGGGATGAGATAATTTTGATGGTCTGAGGAATACACCAGCAAGTAGGAATGGAAAATAATAATATATGCTCATCAAAGGCCCTGGAAACTCTGGGGTAACCATGATGAAATACATGTCTTTAGAGTATTTCAGTGGGACAGCAATATGGATGAAATTGTCATTGTGAATATGCTGATATAACATGATGGTAATTGTATTTGAAGGACTTATGAGAAGGTATGCACTTTTCTGGTCCATATATGATTTGTGCAAACTCAAGCTAGTTCTGGCCTTTCCACAAGATGTCCAAGGCTAAAGAAGCCAGTGGAGTTGTCAGTTTAGACAAAGCTAAGATTACTTTCATTCCTTGTTCTTCCTTATCTATGCAACCTTTCATGTGGCATCTCCTCTGCCCCCTTTCCTGATCATGCCACTCTTGTTCCAAACACCCATGCAACCCCTTTTCCCCCTATAGCCCCCAGTTGCCCAACCTACCAGCACAATAGAGGCCACTCAAGCATTGTGCACCATCCTGGTTTCACATCTCAGTTCACCATTTCCATCACTCCTCTTGGTCAGGCATTCTCCATGATTATGCTGTCTCTTGGCAAGCTGTTTATGCCTAGGAATAGGCATGCACCAAGTATCAGCATTGGAGGCCCACCCAAGGCACCTCTGGATAGCCCAGGTCAAAAACACAGTCTGCTTCCCCCAGCTCCTCCACCCCCTCCTGTTTACAAGGGTAAAAAAGTCACTGTCAAGTTGCTGGTGGAGATGATACCCAACACAGAGGACTAGCCATTGAGTTGGCCAAGATGGGCACATACACTCATGCCTACAGCAAGATACATGATGTGTCTGTATTTTACCCTTGGCCCATTGTCAACTTCAACTCCTGGGCACTGACCTCTCCCACCACTTCCACATTCTAGAGATCCTTTGGCACAGTTCAGTGTGTATGATCCAGTGGTAAAAAATGCAGTTCCTATTCTATATCACTGCCAATATCACCATCATCTTCATAGATATCATATTCCATCCCCAACACAGATACATCCAATCTGGGCTGTGATAGACAGCAAAACTGCTCAGCTTCTTCATCATTTGACAGGGTGAGTCTCCTAGATATCATTGCTATGACACTTCTGATTGTTTTGACATTGATGGCAATAATCTTGTCAGTGTGAGCACATGCAGCAATGGTTTGAGAGGTCAACTGGATTAGGTAAAGCTTAGACAGTGAGAATAGCTTGATGAGTACAACATTGTGAAATTTCCATTCATCCTTGACTTGACAAGGAAGTTGAGTAAAGTACTGTACTTCCCCAGAGCATATCTGATCATTATGCAAGAACTAGAATACTACATTAGAAGTGTTTGAAAGCAGAAAGAATGAACAAACTATAATATTGTATAATATCCAGAGCTTGTCTTGGGCTTTTTAATTCTCTTGCCAAACTGTCTATGCAATCTGATCATTCTTGAGTTGCAGGCATGCCCATCATTTGATATGTCCAATAGGAGGTGCTGTTTCCAGAAGTTAATTCTGAAGAGCTTCTGCTTCTAGAAGACAGGGAAGTATGAAATAGCAGTCATGTTTTGGTAGATGAATAAAACCATCTGAGAAATTGACTGCATTTTCTGCATATTCTGTGAGGGAATACT
>JBBPMF010001097.1:0-12372 GCA_038090175.1 Austroboletus eburneus
AGATGGATGAGGCTATGCAGTATGTATGAGCTCTTGAGAAGGAGTTGAAAGGGGTCATAGAGATGGAAAGAGAAATGGACATGTTAAGCATTTAAAAGCATTGAAGGACATTGTTACAAGTAAATGTGATTCCAGTGGTTCTGAAGGTTTCAGAATCAGTTCCTGCAGTTCTGACACTTCTGAGTTACCTTTCCACAGTTCTGAAGGTTTTGGAATCTTGGAAACATCAGAACACTTTGCAACTCTTTCATTGGAATGGAAATCCAAAGACAGACTCCCTTTAGAATGCTATTGGACTCTATTTCCCAAAGACTATGCTCCATATGGTCATATGGAGATCCCTGTTCTTGATTCACCCTGCTCCTCTCTCCTTCCTCTTTTGTAACTAAGGACATGTGTTCCTAGAGTCGCTTTTGTCACAGACTTCTGCTCCTCCTTCCATCCTCCTTTTGATGGTAGTGTCATCTCATTCCACTCATTGATCCACAAGGCCATTGTAGTGTACCATGTGCCCCATTCCATCCACTTTCCATTTTGAGATGGTTCTGAGCTGTATAAATACTTACTGGTTGTCCTGTATGTTCTGCAGTTAGATCTGCACAATTATATGCAGTGTTTAGTCTCATTCCTGCCTGAGTCTTGAGTAGAGCTGCCAAAGTTCAGTTCAGTCCAGTTTGGAGCAGGTTTTTTCCGAATCCAAACCTGAACCTAGTGCTGGCAGGCTGAACTTGAACTGAACTTGAACTGAACTTTGTAGAACTGGTTCTACAAAGTTTGGTTCAAGTTCAAACCCAGTTTGAACCCAAATCTCTGTTGTTTTGTTGCTGTTTAATGACAGCATTGTAGAGCTTGGTACAGCTCTACATGTATACAGGCACATTTGACCTAGTTCCACCCAGAGTATGTCTCCTCACTCCTTATTTACCTATACCCTCCATTTTGCAGCATGGCCAAACCCAGTCATCAATGCCTGAGCTTCTGCTGGTAGACCAAAAATGGTTCCCAAGCAGTCAGCCTGGACTGACATGACCTTGAACCACTCAGCTGTTACGATCGCCCTTTTCACTATTTAAAAACTTGCTCATGGCAGGAGTTGAACTCCTGACCTCCTATATAAGAAAAATCCCTATCAGCTCAAGGCCACTGGGACTTAGACATTTTTCAGCATAACTTATCATGTGACTGCTTACCTCAGCAGTCTAGACCACAAGTCACATGACTTGTCACATGCCCAAGGGCTAGACCCTTATCTCTTATCTATGATGTCATGATGCATGCTTCTTTACTTCTTTTTCTCATGGACATGCTTTTTTATGACTCATGCCTTCTTATCAGCCAATCATGTATTTTCTCCTTATCATGGTATGATGTCTCTTTATGGTATTTACACAAACATGTACATACAGTAGAATAGTATATAAACCCCAGGACTTCAAGGCTGGAGTTCCCAGCTTTGAAGTCTTGGAGATTTCCTCACAAGCTTACTGCTTTAAGGACCAAAGTGGTCATTCACTCTCATCTCTTGCTTCATCTTATTGAGTTGTTTCACTACTTCAAAGCTACCACAGCACCAACAATGGTCTCTGCTGCACGACAAAGATTCCTACTCTTTATTTTACTCTTAGCCAGACTCTCTCAGTAAGGAGGGCCCCAAGACAACAACATACAGAAGGAGACCACCACATCCCTTCATTGGATTCACATCCCCTGTTTGATAGTGAGCATCCAGACTCCTGTTGCCTAACTAGTAGAGGAAAGTGGGGGTTAGCCATACCCTGGAGCAAATACCTAAGGGACAGGACACGTTTTCACACTCACTAGGAGTGACCCACAATCAGTTAGGTGTCCGTGCGCATGTCTGCTGTGTGAGCTTGGTTCCAGTAAGATTGGTTGGATTAGGAAACAGGCAGACACCGAAATAGCATCGGTGCATGAGGCTTCATTAGAAGTCCACTTTGAAAAAGAGCAAAAGAAGCCCTGTTCTAGCAGGTACCCATGACTCATGGCATAGCTATGGCTGAGGAGATGATGCATGAACAGGAGGAAGTGGCCCCTGTATCACCCAGACCACTAAGGAGAGTCTCAGCAAGCAAAGACCTCAAGACGTTCTTCTAAGGAACCTCTGTTGAAAAGGCAATAGATGCCCAGACAGTAGGAAGCTTCCATGAAGCAGAAGAAGACCCTTTTGCAGTCAAAGAACCATGGTCCCTGGAGGACTATAATACCAATGTCATTGCTCCAGTCCATCTGGAGTTATCTTATTTAGTCAACGAACTGGCTACCATGTTGACCATGATAGCTCAGCTGAAACAAATGGTTGCCAAGCAGACCAAAACAATTAAAGAATTGCAGGTGGCTCAAGAAGCCAACACTGCAGCACTCAGAGATGCTGTGCAAAACGTCGCACGTGCACATGATAGAATCATGATGGCAGAGTAGTATGCTCTTGCTATGTCACAAGGAATGATCACTTCTCGATCTAATCCAAAGGTGGTAGTTGAAGAAGAACCCACAGAGTTGGCAGAAGAAGTCACTCCTGTTATGGAAAAGAAGGCAGAGCCTGTGCTCCTTGCCAAAACCACATGATGGGCTGATGAGTCATGCCCACTCACAACCAAGGAATCCTTGGAGACACCCAAGGCCAAAGAGGAAAAGAAGTCCACCTTTGTGTTCATTAGTCGCAGGCTTGGCATGGGCCAATACACAGAAGTGGTTCCACAAACAAGTTTGCCACTCAGGAAGTTGGCATTAATAAAAGATCACAGTCTCGCAGTTAGAAGTGAGAACTGCCAAGTGGAGGCAGGGCCTTCCACTCCCAAAGAAGCCATCAGTGGGTCTAGACCCCTGAGACCCCTTATGACAAGGCCTAGTGCTTTGAATTTGAAAAAGAAGTCAGCCACATGCTTTGCATGCTGAAAGCAAGGCCATTTGGCAAAAGATTGCAGATTGCCCAAGCCCAAGTATAGGGCTTGTGGATGGCAAGGCGCCCATAAGGAGGGTTGTCCTTTAGAACTGGCAGTAGCCGGAGAGCCAAATTACAGTGCAGTGCCACCTAAAACCATTCAGGGAAAAGGGGCTGTTCAGACATGACCTGAAACATGCCCATGCTGTAAAGTTATCTGGCAAAGGAAGCCAGAACATATTTGTGAGTGTCCGCTGAAAAGACCAATGACTGGCTGTGTGGTTGCAACCAGGGTATTGGGTAGGTGAGTACGAGGTTTGGGTTTTGTCCCAAGGGGTCCCTAGTGGGTCTGGGAAGAAGTTCTGAGTGGAACTAATGAAGTCCAGGCTGTCCAGATGGGTTCTGGAAGTCCGGAGTATTGAAATGGTGATAGAAGTGGTCTTCTGAAGTCAGTTGATATGAACAGGTCATAAGGAGTGTGGAAAGTAGATGTATTCCATGAAAGTATGGAAAGAGGTTTTTGGATGGTAGATAGGTAGTAGATGGGGGATTCATCCTCCTCCTAGACATAGCTAGGTACAAGTATTTATAGTCTGGGCATTCCCAGGACTGTATACATATGTCAAACATATGCCAAAACATAGATAAAACATCAATAGTGAAAGAATAAAGTTGCTAAGGTAAGTCTGGAGTGCAGGAAACAGAAGTCTGGAAGACCAGTGTGTGGAAAAGAAGTCCGCAGGTAAGTCCAGAGTGTAGGAACAGAAGTCCAGAAGACCGGCACATGGCAAAGAAGTCTGAAATAATGGAATATAAACCTAGAGCTGCTTAAAGCTCTACAACTGCGGTGAACTTGAATACTGACTGTCCCCAGTCAGTGGGAGCTTGATGACAGAGTGTATGGATACCAGATATGCAACGAATGGAAGATCAGATGCAACAAGGACTTGATGGAGTATGTGGATACCAAATGTGTTACGCTTTTAGTTATTGGCGTAACGTAGGACGTTGTATGTGGTACAAGTCCCTTTGCTCAGTGTGTCCTCAATGGCGACACAAGGTCCAATAGAAGTCCAGGGTCTCTTAGGCAATCTTTCAGCACTAAGGGGGGCTCGTAACCACGTAGGATAACGTAGAATAAGCTGAGGACTATGGTACATGGCACTTGGTCTAAATACTGGGATATTGTGGGAAGTACTCGCCCCGAAAGAGAGGTAGGCTGTGGAGAAGACTGTGTCCATCAAAGATAAAGGCAGGGTAACGGAACACATCAGCGGAACAGGCGGTGTAAGGATCAGGATCAGGAATGATGTGTTCCACTTCGGCTTTCAGAAAGAAAAGAGAAATAGTCGCTCTCTTCAAGAGAGGACATAGACGCAAAGACTATAGACGAAAGAAAAGAGTAGTCCCTGTCCTCTTCAGCGGAGGAAATTGTAACAAAATGTGCAACGAATGGAAGATCAGATGCAACGAGGACTATATGGACAGAGTAGAATGAGCTAGAACATGCCTTGAGTGTGATGAATGATGTGAGAATGGTGGGGATGCATTGGAAATGCTTTTGCAATAATGGTAAATGCAAGTCCCAGTGGTGATAAGGCACTATATTGGCAGTCAGAACAGTCTGATTGGAAGACTGCTAGACTGGTTTTTTGAAAGTCTGAATGTAGACCATCTGAAGCAATAGCAATATTTGTCCAAGAGCTGAGTGGTCACAAATTATCCAGAATTGATGCAGGAATAATAGTCTGGAGTAGTGGTATGTCATCAAAGAGTGGAGTGGTCTTAAATAGTCTGGTTGAAAGACCACTAGACTGGTTTTTGGAAGTCCAGAGATAGATCATCTGGAGGATATGAACATAGTCTGGAGCAGCAGGTGTTGGTTGGTGAAGAATGTGAAGAACAACTCAAAGAAAGAAAGAAAGTGAGAATAAGATGCAGGAGTTCGACCCGTCTTGTCTTCATTGTGCACCTTTCACTTCTATATCTTCAAAAGTCCCTAGATGTGAGATTCCAACTCAACTTGTCTTCATCGGTCTTCTTTCAGCTTCTATTCCTGCAGTATTCCCTGATGTGAGGACGGAATAAGAATAGAGTGAAAGAAATAGGAAGTGGACTTTGTTTAGTGATATGTTTGATGATGAAATAATGTAATGACAACTATAGTAATTGAAAAGATATTGAAGTAAAAGCGGACTACAGTTCAGAGCATGGAACAGTTGGTCTGAGATAGTTTGGAGTGCAAGAACATTGGTTTAAATAGTTCAGAGCATTGATAAAGGTAGCTAAGTGTGATGATATAACTGATTTTGTTAGACTTTGTTTTGATGGAGATAAAAGCAAACACTGGGTAAATACTGGGATGGAAAGAATTGTGGAAATGAGATCACCAGACTAATCCTGGGGTAGAAATGATACATAGCAGGTAATATGATGGCATAGACATGTGCACATCATCAACGCTCAGCAGAAATGAGTGAAAGCCTAAAAACACAAAACTTTTGAGGTTTTCCCCCCAGGGACTTTGGATAATGTCCTCCTGGACATTGTTAGCAGGGAAGGGGGGCATGGTTAGCAGCAAATCCTGGATAATAGATAGGAAGAAATCGCCATATGGCATGATGAGCCATGCCAGAAAATGAATATCTAGAAAATGACAAGGGTAAGTTAAATAGTCTGGTAGACTGGTGGTATATAAGACTGCTCTGGCGGTCTAAGCGTGGAAAAGTTGCGCCAAGGAAGTCTGAAGTAGGCAGAAGTGAGAGAGATGAAGACAATGGTAAAGAAAGAGATACTGGGAGCAATGACAAGTCATCAAGAGACTAGTGGTATATAAGACCGCTCTGGCGGTCTAAGCGTAGGAAAGTTGCGCCAGGGAAGTCCAGAGTAGGTGGAAGTGATGAAAGTGAGGGATAAATAGTCCAGGGTACTGAATGATTAATTGTTAGGTGTGTCAGTGAGGTTGATGTAGAAGACAAAGAATAACATGGTCTAATGGTGGCAGGGACTGGTGATGGTGGGATGGTGACAGTGTAAGGTGGTGCTGGAGTAGATGGTAAGGTTGGTGGAAGGATGGTGACAAAAGGAAGTGATCATTGATACTTTATCAAAGTACTAGAAAGAAAGAACTTGAAGTCCTTAGTGTTGAGGCAGATAGGTGGTGAGGTTGAAGGTAGTCCAGACTCTTTTAAACAAGTCTGCTGGTAGTCCAGACCATGGAAAAGCAGCAGTCCACATGTGGTTAGCACTGAATCATTTGTGAAAAACTTAGGTTTGGAAAATCGACTGATGGTTAAAGTGGGTGGCATCAGAATGGGAATTTGACCAATTGGTAGTCTGAACTGTGAAGGAGAAGACTGCTTGAAGTCCGGACTGTGGGAAAGCAGTCTATCTGCAGTTAGCAGTCTATTATTGAATGAAAATGATACTTTTGCAAGTGGACTGGCAGGCAAGATAAGAGGTGTTGACGATTCGAACTGTGAAGGAGAAGACTGCTTGAAGTCCAGACAGTGGGAAAGTGATCTATCTGCAGTTAGCAGTCTACTATTGAATGAAAATGATACTTTTACAAGCAGACTTGCAGGTGGGGTAAGAGGTGTTGACAGTGAAAGTAATGGTGACAATAGTGATGCAGTTGGATCTGAAGTTGAGTCAGCTGTGGGGAAGAAAGACATGACAGATATGGATGCCAAAGGACTGATACTGATCAGCAGTGGGTCCACATTGGCTGGCACCTTGATAGATGTCAGTTGAGAAAGCAGTGATGGCATGAATGGTAAAGGTCCAGAATAGTCTGGTCACAGTTCAGAGACCAGTGAGTCAGAAACTGATGCCAGTGGACTAATACTGATCAGCAGTGGGTCCAAAATGGCTGGCATATCAGTAGATGTTGGTAGAGAAAGCAAAGATAATAGTGGAGCCGGTGGTGTAAATTCAAGATAGTCCAGTGACAGACCAGAGAATGTCGAGTAGCATGGTGATGGGGACAGGGATGTCGATGCAGATTTCAATGACAGTTGGATAGGGGTGTCAGACACATGATCAGAGGAAACAATATCACTTAAGCAAGGGCCAAACTGTGGAAGACCATCCGAACTACATGGAAGACTGCCTGGACCATAGGGAAGACCATCTGGACTATAGTTGGAGGCATGGGAAGTGGGTGGTCTATTGTTGGCAGAGGATGTTGGTATTGTGGGAGAAGGTATCGACATCAATGGGTGTGAAGGAGATGGTATAATAGAGTCCAGAATGGAAGACTGGTCACATCCTGGATAGAGGCTGATAAGGGCAGTGATACATAAATGAAGTCCAGTCACTTTTGGTAGCTCCTGGGAGGTCGCTCCATAAGTTCTTATCCTCAATAGGGGAGTATCGGAGGGCTAATCAAACCCATTCAGTCTTTGGAATGCCAACCTGTTGGGCGAGATCTACAATGGATTTCAAAAAGGGTGCTAACTCCACCCCACTCAGCTCCTGCTGCCATGCAAAGCAGCTATGGGGAGGAAGCAGGCAAATGAAGTCAGTAAGAGGCATTGGAGATTGTAATGTAGGTAATGTACTGTAAGTCCAGAGTTAATAAAAGCAGATCAAAAATTGATAGGTAACAATCAGGAATGATGTAACACAGTCAATCTCTGTCTGAAAGTGATGTATGTAATGATTGGAAAGTCCAATCAAGTGATAAAATGATGGTAAAAAGACTGAAAGGTGGGTGAGTGGACTATGAGGTAGTTACCTGCAAGTCCAGATCACCAGAAATTGTCTGTGTGATGTGGGGAGTGAATAGGTTTGCTCCAGAGAGACTCAAGGAGCAAGGAAATAAGACCTGGGCAAAGTTGAGGGTGTAACCAATTGATCTAATGGAAGACTGCTTGGGTGGTCTTTGAAAGTCCAGAAGTCCGGAGGGCAAGTATCAGTTGTAAAAGCATGTAGGCAATGCAGGACTGGTGGTTCAGTCTTAGGAACAGTAAGAATGATAGAGAGAGATGGTTCCAGCAGTGTACGGTGTGGGCCAAACAGTAGCTGTCATTACAAAATGACCAGTACAAAATTTTATAGTCTGGATATGCCTGAACTCTTCATATGAAACCAAAAATATAAATAAGGTTGTGATGGAAGTCCATCAAAGGGTGACGAGATGAGAAGCAAGGAGGTACTGACCTATTGGGACGGGAATGAAACTTCTCACCTCAGGCTGATAAGACCAAAACATCAGTGATGTTCAGTACTCCCGACTGTATAGCTATGTAGTGTCTAAATAAAGAAACAGTACCACAGAAGATAAAGTAGGGACGATATGAAGAGGCATAACCTATGAAATACCAAAGAGATCAATGGTCTTCTGGAAGTCCGCTAGTTTGAAAGTCTGGCAGTCTTGTAAGTAGCAACACACATGAACAGTAAAAAGGTAGGGACCAAAAGCAATGATAAAGAAGTAATAAAAAATGCCAATAACAAGGGATATACGTGTAATGGTGCACCAGTCTCCACACCGCAGTGCGGCACTATCAATTCATTGAAGGCATGACAGTTTGTCAGTGTCTTAGATTGGGAAGAAAATGACAGAAACATCGAGATCCCAGGAGATGAGATCAACAATGAACTTCTACCAGGAGTTGGAAGATCTGAGGAAGGCGAAGCCTGCGGATCTTGCCACTTCTACTTTGGGCACAATAACATGTGTCCTTACAAGTCCAGAGCACAAATTGATGAGATTGATTTGAGATCACTCAATTGTTCCCTTAATGTATGCAGAAGATGACTAGCTCATCCTTAGGATAGTTACAAAGATGTATTTACTTCTGAGGAATCCCCCATTGAAGGTGACAGGGTTAAGGGTGGTGGGCTAGCCGAAAGCCACTGGATTAACTTAATCAGGAATGAAGGATATAAAGTTCTCAACAAGCATCCAGTAATCCTTGAAACTGGTTCTCTACCAAAAGATGGTATCAACATGCAAGAAATCACTTGTATGCAAGTTGAAGAAGAAACTTCAGACTTCCCTGAAGAAATCTTTGTGCACATGGTTTACCAAAGAAAAGACATAAAGATGAACATTTCCATTGGCTCGATGCCAAACTCTCTCCATTTAGTCAAAGCTCTGCTTGACAGTGGGGCCAACTGGCTTTTCATAGATGAAGCATGGGTTGTGAGACATGGCATTCCCATGAAAAAACTCACATGCCCTATACCAGTATTTAATGTAGATGGAATCAAAAACTCCGCTGGGAACATTACCCATTCAGCAGAATTGGTCATAGAATTTGATGGACACAGGAAAAAGATGATGGCAGAAGTCACCAATCTGGAAGGAACTACCCTGGTCATTGGTTATAACTGGCTTCTTCACCACAACCCTGAGATAGACTGGCAGAAAGGCACAGTTAAAATGACATGTTGCCCCAGAAGCTGCTATTTATTACAAAACCACACTATTTGCATCTGTGATGCTGCAGAAGAAGAAGATAAACAGAAGGAAGCTTGGGAGGGTTACTATGCCCGTGCCGTGTTAGAAGCACCATCCAAATCTTCTGAAAAGTCTCTAGAAGAGCTTGTACCTGAATGCTACCACAAATGGCTAAAGGTCTTCTTTAAAGAAGAATCCAAATGCATGCTCATAAGGAAATCTTGGAATCATGTGGTAGATTTAAAAGAAATGTTCCAACCTAAGAGAGGAAGGATCATACCCCTGTCTGTAACAGAACAAGAAGAAGTGTTGGCATTTATTGATGACCGATTAAGAAAGGGTTACATATGCCCTTCTAAGTCCCCTCAACCATCACCAGTATTCTTTGTTCCAAAGAAAGATGAATGAAAGAGGATGGTACAGGATTACCATTACCTCAATGAACACATAGTAAAAAACAACTATCCACTGCCATTGATTGGTCAGTTAGTGGACAAACTAAAAGGGGCAAAACTATTCACCAAAATGGATCTTCACTAGGGATACAATAATATCTGCATTAAAGAAGGTGACGAATGGAAAGCAGCCTTCATTTGCTTCCATGGGGCCTTTGAACCCTTAGTCATGTACTTCGGGCTATGCAATTCCCCAGCAACATTCCAAGCAATGATGAATGAACTATTTGCAGACATGGAAGATGTCTGCATAGTCTACATAGATGATCTAATGATATTTACAAAAACAGAATCTCAGGAAGAGCATGAAAAAATTGTACAGAAAGTACTAGCTTGCCTCAAGGAAAACAATCTATATATAAAACCAGAAAAGTGCACATTCTTCACTGAAGAAGTGGAATTTCTAGGCATGATGGTAGGAAAAGATGGAGTTCACATGGATGAATTCAAAGTAAAAGCAGTCTTAGAATGGCCAAACCCAAAGAATCTCCGTGGAGTAAGAAGCTTCATGGGATTAGCCAACTTCTATTGTCAGTTTATCGCTGACTATGCTTCTATTGAATGACCTTATCAAGAAAGATGTTCCATTCATATGGAGCGAGAAATGCCAAGAAGTGTTTGATACGCTCAAAAGACAATTCACCACTGCCCTGGTGTTAGTGTTCCCTGACATTAATTGTCGATTCTGTGTGGAATGTGATGCTTCAGATTATGCTACGGGAGCAGTGTTATCTATTCAAAAGGAGGAAAAGTGGTATTCAGTTGCCTATCACTCCCACTCTATGAACAACCAAGAAAGAAATTATCTGGTCACAGATAAAGAACTCCTCTCAGTAATGCACACATTGGAAACATGAAGGCATTATCTAGAAGGAGCTAGATTTCAGTTCGAGATCTGGAACAATTACCAGAATCTCCAATGGTTTATGATCAGACAGGATCTGAACCACTGACAAGCGCACTGGGTGCAGTATCTATCTAGATTTAATCACATATGGTATCACAAGCCTGGTGCCACAATGGGAAAAGCAGATGCTCTCTCTCATAGGGAAGACCATGCAGAGAGAGTAGAACAAGATAACAAGCAGGTTCTTGTCATTTCGCCAGAGAGGATCAGGACCATCCAGATCCAAGATGAAGGCAATAAATTATTAGAAAGAATAAAAGTTGCAACCCTTCTGATGAAGGAAAGTAAAATCCAGAAGCTCTATGAAAAGGGTTTCACAGATGATGTCAATGGTCAACTTTTAAGGACTAATGACAACAAGATCTTCATCCCACCAAATGAAGATCTCCGCCGAGATGTGGTAATGAACTTCCACAACATGCCTTCTGCTGGCCACCCTGGTCAGGAAAAGACCCTAGATCTGCCATGCAGACACTATGATTGGACAGGAATGGCCACTTATGTAAAAGAATACATCACTAGATGCAATGTGTATCAGAGAATGAAGACAGGCAATAAGCCACCAGCTGGCAAGCTTGAGCCTTTGGAGGTCTCCACAGCCCCATGGGTAGACATCTCTGTGGATTTCCTCATGGATCTCCCCTTATCTAATGGAAGCGACTCTATTCTTGTCATTGTTGATCGATTCAGCAAAGAAGTAGAGTTCATTCCCATCAACAAGATGGCAACCACACTAGAAACAGCTCACCTATATTTACACTGCATGTGAACAAATCATGGGATTCCACAATCTATTGTATTTGATCGCAGACCACAATTTGCATCCCAAGTGATGACAGAATTATGTAAACAACTTGGGATCAAACCTAAATTATCCATGGCATCTCACCCGCAAACAGATGATCAGACAAAAAGAATGATCAGAGATCTCCAGCAGTATCTCAGGATCTATTGCCATGAAAAGCAGACTGAATGGGCAGATTGGTTACCCATAGTCCAATTCAGCTATAATACAAAGAAGCAGGCTTCTACACAAAAAACCCCATTTAAGGTCACATGGACCTATGTACCACGAATGGGGATAGAACCCGGCACTAGTCATGCTCTGGCAGCAGACAAACTAGCCAATAACATAACTTCTATATTAAAGTCCACAAGGAACAACATTGAGCAGGCTCAAACAAAAATGAAAATCCAGGTGGATAAACACCGCTCTGATGCCTCAAAGTACTCCATTAGAGATGAAGTGCTTCTATCTACCGGCAATCTCCACTTAAAGTGAGATTTACATAAATTAACAGAGAAGTGGCTAGGACCCTTCAAAATCACATGATGCATCAGAAACAATGCAGTGCATCTTAAACTTCTATGCAATATGAAAATCCACCCTGTGATAAATGTATCTAGGGTTAAACCTTATCTATGCCGCCTCAACAGACAACCAGTGTTTCAACCTGGTTCAGTATTAGTTAATGATGAACTGGAAGTTGAGTATGAGGTAAAGCATATCATAGATGCTCACTGAAATGGGCAATGAAAAGAATATTTGGTCCACTGGGCTGGCTACTCAGAAGAGGAGTGTTACGCGTGCGCAACGTCCAGTCTCAGTGTGTCCTCAAAGGCGACACAATGTCCTATAGAAATCCTAGGGGTTCTCTGCTGAGACTCCAGACTCAGGCAGGAAGGAGACTAAACACTG
>JBBPMF010001098.1:0-12368 GCA_038090175.1 Austroboletus eburneus
CCTGATCGACGTATGTCGCGATCCAGGGACGAAGGGAACCACGTGATAACGAGGCGACGAGGGTATGAGAGGAGCGCTTACTCAACAGTAAAGCGAGGACTGGGGGACCTGAGAGGAATCGATGATCAAGGTAGATTCGGATAGGTCTAACTTGGGGAATACATCGAGGGTATAGAGGGGTTTATATACACGAGCCAAGGGTGAATAAAGCGGAGCATAAAAGGGATGACTCGACAAATAGAAAGCGATAGAATCGCGAAGAAGGGGAACGAGTCAGAGATAAGCGGTGGTAGTACAACTGCGGATGAGTCACGCTAAATAGGTAATCAGGGATAAGGGAACATGAGAGAGATAAAGTGGCCCAAGCGGGGCTCGAACAGCAGGAGCACTATCTGTTATATGTGCTAAGGTAAGAAAAGAAAAGGAGTAGGGTATATGCGGATCGTAACAGATCACTCCATTGAGCAAAAAGGTTCCATCATGGATGGATGACAGGGGCGTTTGTCATGAGATTTGCAGAATGCTCAAAGCTGACCGATGCACTGAGAAGCAGTGCCATCTCATCATTGAAGCAGAAAATCTTTGGTGCTGGTATGGCAAGGAGCTTGCAGCCATTGAGCTTGCATTGCACATGCCAGAGAGTAAGTTACCTTGAATGTTATTATTTGATAAACCTTACTGATACTTGCCAGATGAAATGTTCTTATTGTTACTTGGCCAACAACATATGCAGCTCCTTTTGCTGAAGACACAATGGGTGAACCCTCTTGTGTCTGTGACCTGGTTCAAAAGTCGCACTGAAGAAGCACTGTCTCTGGCAATCACTCTCGCCGGTGTCATGGACCCCATTTCCCCAACATGGACGACACCGAACACTGTTAAGGTTGATGCAGAAGATCAAGAACCTCCGCAAGGAAGACATCAACATTTTGCTCACTGATTACCTTTCTGAAGAAGCCACAGAACCTGAGGTAGAACATGAGGGTGACACTATCCCTGCTCCGGTCAAGATTCTATGGAAGATACAACCGGTGAGTCAAATCACTTTGATTTTGAATGCAGATAACTTATTCATAGCTAGAACCTCTCTGTTGACAATATGCCAGTATCTGTGGGGAACAATCCTTCTGACTGTTCCTTGCTGCTTGTCCGAAAGTCACGCCCATCACAAGATGGCTTTTCACAACTCACCTTTGAAGTTGATAACATATGGCTTCTAGAATTGCCCACAGGTTATCTTAATGGCATTTGTCTCAATGGTTGCATCCTGCTGCTCTTCGCCAACATTGAACCTGTTGATGCAAATCAGTTTGCCATTTTTTCTACATATGACTTATATCACATTTGCTACAATGCATCCAATGATCTGCTCTGGCAGTCAATGAAGCATATCTTATTCTGGATGAAGAATGTATGGATCATTCCCATCCATCAACCAAGTAGTGGTGGCCATTGGGTTATGTGTGTCATACATATTGTGTGCAAAGAACTCATGCTTTTTGACAGCTTTGCCAAACAGCATCCCTGGCATACCAATGTTCAGGTGAGTCTGACACAATGCTCTGCTATTAGCGGTTGATATAGTGACCTAAGGAAATCATGACCTTAATGTCTCGTCTTCGAGCTGTATGTATCCAACATGGTGTTGAATTCAACATAGATATAACAGCTGAGTGGAGAGCTCATCCTGTTACAGTAAGCTTAATAGTAACTGTCTCTATCTCAGCTTTTCCTAATGCCACCACCACATCAGGTCCAGGCTATGCAAACAAATGGATATGACTGTGGAATTTGAATACTTGCGGTGATAGCAGCAGTACTACGAGGTTTTGACATGATATCTCTACAAGAAAGAGATATCATACATTTTAGATGCTACTTATATAGTATGGTTCTCGCTCTGTAATCTAAGAAGCAGCACTGTATCTTGGAATCATACAAATTCTCTTTGGTGCAGATTAAGACGTGGTGGGATGTGGGAACAAAGGTAATGAATGTGATCCAAACAACATATATATGTGTGCAGGATGTAATGTATGGTATGGATGGTGAATGGGTGTGTGAAGTGCTTACCTGGTGAGGGTGAAATCTATGTGGAAGGATGGACACACCTCAGTCATCCACTGTGATCACCATGTTAGTGCACAGGGCCAAACATGAAGGTCAAAAGTGCGACAGGAACTAGTGTGCCAAGTGACACATGTTAGGGTGGGTGACTCAGAGGCAACTCTGAGCATGCCTTGCTCGGCCAAAGACAAGGTTCTGCAGCTGTGCTTGTACCTCATGGTGCCGCAGACCTTTTGCCCAACTTGAATGTTACGAACCATTTCTTCTGCATGCACACAGTCCATTAGACTGAAACTAGCCTTCCTAAAGATGCAAATATTCAGAATATTTTGTGCAAGGTCTTCACACCATCAATGTTCTTTGAAATCTCTGGGTCCACTGTTTGTGCCTCATTCTCTAAAGTTCTCAGCGTTGCATTCAACAATTGCTTTGGCACTCTCAGAGATCATGAGTTCTCTTCCCTTCCTTTCAAGTCTATCACAACTTTGGATTTGCAGAGTAATCTTCCTGTTACTATCATTTGTTGTCACATATGACCCTTTACAATGATGGGCTCTTCAACTGGCAGTACAAATAGGTACAGGCAATATTGTCTGCACCCTCAGATACCTCAATTCACATCACCCCTGAACCTCTCATCTTGAAATTTCTTGCTAGACTACCTGTGTCAGAAAGGGTGAGCAAATGTTGTATAATCTTGGCTATACTGAAATTCATGCAGAGATGAGCAATGAATGTTTTGCACCAGTGCAGAGTGGCAGAGGATGATGATGTAGCCCCAGTCCGATTTTCCAGACCCCCACCAGACTTCATCCAAGAGTGAAAAAGACTTATTGTGCCATGTGGGTAGCTCAGACTCCCACTGAACCTCCTTCAAGAGCGAATGCAACTCTGCAGCATGTCAGGAGGACAGTTCAATATGCGATGGCAGACTGTCAGGCAGCCCCAGAATCACTCACTCTGCCAAGGGATGAAACTAAAGTGCCTGACTTGGGTATGCTGGTGTTAGGCCCTCAGAACTCCTTTAAACCACCTATTGCTCCCTCCTCACATGCTGGCTCTATCATATGCTCACATTCTGGTCACCTTATCATACTGGATCTCTTACCCCCCTTTCTTGGTCAATCCTTCATCGAACCCCCTTTGCATGCCCATCCTACCTTGGATGTCAGTCATTCTGTCCCTCAGAATGCAATCACTTCCCATCAATCAGGATCACTCATCCCTAATTCATGTGGAAGCTCAGTATTTTTGGAGCCTTTGCCTTCAGATGCCCCAGGAGCTTCTATTCCAGCATCACATCATTCCAGTTCTGTTGTTGTTACATGGCAGAAATCACTGCCACCAGCAGGGCCTCAACCACCTTCCTTTCCACCTTTGCAGCCTCCTTCACAGTGTTCCTCACAGCCTCCCTCTCATCCTTCACCATACCCTTCTTTGTACCCTCTGTCATGCCCACCCTTGCACTCACCCTCTCCTGCTCTGGGTCAAAACCTTATCTTGCTTCAGCCTCCTCAATCTTCATACAATTCATTGTGCCCTTCATTGCACCCTCCATCATGCCCTCCATTCTGCCTTCCATCATGCCCTCTATCATGCCCTCTATCATGCCCACCCTTGCACCCACCCTCATACCCGCTATCTACTGCCCCAGGACAAGACTTTGTTGAGCTTCAGGATGAGGATTTGCCAATCACTGTGCAGCCCATAGTAAAAATCATTCCCCCTACCCCCACTATGGTGGAACCTGTTTCCAATCTGCCTTCTTTGGATCCAACTCAGCGGGATTTGCCACATAATTCATCTGACAATCCACTGGTTCCTTCCCAGGATGACCTCTCCACTAATTCCAGCATGGCAGACTCACTTTCCAGCCCCCCACTCACCCCCACCGGTGGACAATGATCTGTGCAAACCAACAAGATTTTGGAGGAAGGTTATCAAGAACTCAAGGCAATTCTTCAGTGGGTAGCTACATAGACCAAGTTGTCTATTGATCAAGTGGCCAATGCTTGGCACAGGAGTGCAGATCACATTGTCAATGCTCCAAACTACTAGAACATCTATCAGGTGTACTTCAGGGAGAATGAAGACCTGGAACTTAGTTGCCTTGTTGAAGTTGTAGAATCCGGTATGTTACTTGATGATATATCTATTCTGGTTAACTGATCAACAATGAAGATTTTACAAAGTGTCAGAATTTGCTGTGTCAATGCTACAAGTGATTTATGATAGAGGAAAAGGATTGGAAAGATATTTTGTTGACATTTGAGCTTGTTGCGATGACCAAGCCTGTCAAGCAGACACAGGCACAGCACCAAAATCTTTTTGGTACAATCTGCTACAAGATAACACAAATCGTAAGTCATTTGTATCTGGATTAGTAGCGATTTACTTATACTTTTTTAGGCTGATCTCACTTCCGCAAAGCATGGATTTGAAACGGTGTTTGTCATACGTGGCAATATTGTAAATGAAGACAACTCATTGGGTTATGCCTATACCACTACTGCCGCTCGAGGGGTGAATCTGCATTTGTAAAGGATTATCCTATATAGCTCATAAAGTGTAGTTCTGGGAAATGTGCTGCGAGGCAGACTATGATGGGATCATTGGGCATATGAAAACACATGTGTAGTGAGTTTTCATCTCTATGTCTTTCAGATTAAGCCAATGTCATGAATAGTAATGAAACATCACTCACATTGTTGAGAAAATCAAGGAGCAGGGGATCTGTTGAACTGGACCCTCAAGCCACTAATGCTGGGAGTTGCCACTCTCCTCACCCCCACGAAAATGAGAAGCCTTGTGCTGCACACAAGCAAGAGACTGCTGACCACGAGGACCTCTCTGTGATGCTGAAGAAGCTCATTACTGGACTTATCGGTAAGTTTTACTTTGCCTTCTTTTTGTATGTGACACTAATATTATTTTACATTAAGAGAAATGCAGCGATGACATGTCAAAGCTGCAGGGGAGTAACTTCCCCTGGAAGACACTTCCACTGCTCCTTGCAATCAAAGATCTTGTCATTGAAGGGTATCCTTATGACACCCTCATGCCTGGGGAATGGTGCAATCAAGCAGCTCGGCCCAAGGGTGTCAATGACCTTTCTATATCTGACAAGCACAAGATGATTATCTCAATCAAGGAAGGACATCTTACTGTTAGGTCAGTTAAGGTTATTGAGGAATGGCGTAAGTCAAGTTCCCCTGCAAGCTGTCATGTATACTGAAGTGATTGCTAGGTGCTATGCAAAATAATTTACATCCTGTTGTCATTGAGGAGGCACTGCCAGCATCCGCTCCTGTGACATTTGGACGGTGAATGTTTGCAGATGGAAAAACAGACCAAAAGGGACCCTCATGTCTCAAGCCCTCTGTTGCCACTACACAGGAGAGGATGAGATCCCCTGAGCATGTGTCCTCTGAGATAGCATCTGACAACTCAGTCAAAGAAGCTCAGTGTACAGTCTTAGCAATAACTACAAAGGTTCTCCCATGCAGACGTGATAGTGACTCTCATCAACATTGCAGACATCAAGCTTCTATGGAGCCTAGCAAGCATGTCAGTGGGGAGGAGCAGCCACCAAAGCCTCATGGACAAGAGAGGTCATCTACCCCCAATTCCTCCAAGGTGGATGCTCATTCCTCTCTGAAGAGTGTTCCACAGAAAAACAAGCGCAAAGCCTTGGCAGAACCTAGCAAATATGCTGGCAAGAAATGTGCCACTGAGGACATTGATGGTGTGGTTGCTAAAGATAAACACCGAGGTGGGGCAAAGGTGATACAGGAAAGTGAAACAACTCAATAAAGAGGAAGTTAAAGAGTAGGGTGAATGTCCACTTTTGGTCCTTTAGAAAGAAGCTTGGTTGAGGGGAAATATCCAAGACTTCAAAGCTGGGGACTCCAGCCTCGACATCCTGGGGTTTATATACTATTCTACTGTTTGTATATGTTTGGGTAAATACCATAAAGAGACATCATACCATGATAAGAATAAAATACATGATTGGTTGATAAGAATGCATGAGTCATAAAGAAGTGGGTCCGTGAGAGAAAGAAGTAAAGAAGCATGCCTCGTGTGATATGCATGTTGGGCATGAGGTGTGACATCATAGATAAGAGATAAGGGTCTAGCCCTTTGGGCATGTGACAAGTCTCGTGACTTGTGGTCTAGACTGCTTATGTAAGCGGTCACGTGATAAGTTATGGTGGAAAACGTCTAAGTCCTAGTGGCCTTGTGCTGATAGGGGTTTTCCTTATATATGTAGGAGGTCGGGAGTTCGACTCCTGACATGACTGAGTTTTAAATAGTGAAAAGAGCGTTCGTAACAGAAAGCATGCGAGGAAGATCCTCAGCAAGGAGATTGTGTCATCTGATGAAGGTAGGCTTTTTGTCCACCACAAACAATGTATCTAACTTCTTAGTAAATGATGCTTCTGACAATGCAAATGCTGATGGCAGTGTCTCAGGAGGGCCTATTCCCAAGACAATAGATTCTACCATTGAAGGGCGCAATGACAGTCCAGTTTGCCCTCATCCACAGTGTAGAGACTGGTGCACTGTTACATGTATATCCCTTGTTATTGGCATTTTTATTTATTACTTCTTTATCATTGCTTTTGGTCCCTACCTTTTTACTGTTCATGTATGTTGCTACTTACAAGACCACTGGACTTCTGGACTAGTGGACTTCCAGAAGACCATTGGTCTCTTTGATATTTCATAGATTATGCCTTTTCATATCATCCCTACTTTGTCTTCTGTGGTACTGTTTCTTTATTTGGACACTACATAGCTATACAGTCAGGAGTACTGAACATCACCGATGTTTTGGTCTTATCAGCCTGAGGTGAGAAGTTTCATCCCCATCCCAATGGGTTGGTACCTCCTTGCTTCTCATTTCATCACCCTTTGATGGACTTTCATTACAACCTTATTTATATTTTTGGTTTCATATGAAGAGTTCGGGCATACCCAGACTATAAAATTTTGTACTGGTCCTTTGGTAATGACAGCTACTGTTTGGCTCACACCATACACTGCTGGGACCGTCTCCCTCTATTGTTCTTACTGTTCCTAAGACTGGACCGCCAGTTCTGCATCACCTACATGCTTTCACGACCAATACTTGCCCTCCAGACTTCCAGACTTCCAAAGACCACCCAAGTGGTCTTCCATTAGACCAATTGGTTACGCCCTCGACTTCACCCAGGTCTTATTCCCTTGCTCCTAGAGTCCCTCTGGGGCAAACCTATTCACTCCCCACATCACACAGACAATTTCTGGTGGTCCAGACTTGCAGATAACTATCTCATAGTCCACTCACCCACCTTTCAGTCTTTTTTACCTGGAGCCCACTGCAAGGGACTCTTACAAGGGTTCCAGACGGAGTCTTCAGCCTACACCACACTGCCTCAAGATTGAAAATTTACTGGCAGAGTTTCAGAACCTTGAAATCTCTGATAGCTCCAACTTACTGGTACTGGTCTCTCCTTGCAATGCATGCCACAACCTTTCAGCTCTTTCTGAGGTTTCCTTTAGGAATCTCACACCATCAGACAAGCTATCTAGGACAGATCCTCATGAAGCTGTCTCATCCTATTGGCCAGCTGACCTTTCATCTCACCTCAACTCTTCGCTTCCATCAGCATATTCACAGCCACTGGACTCTGTTCCTACTGCAAATGCAACAGAGTTTGATTTTCCATTAAGTGAGGAAAATTTACCTGATGAAGTGAGTTTCAGTGACCACATACCAGGAGCCTTTATACATTCCACCCTCCGGACTTTACAAGGGGAGAAGATGGCACGTTGAACAAGGTCAAAAAGGGACTGCTCACCCTCTTCAAGGGGGACTTCCTCACCCCTCACCCCACTTTCCTCCTTATCCTCAGTATCCCTATCTTACCTCCTCCAACTCTCGCAGACTGCTTTGTACTTTCCAGACTTCAGAAGTCCAGACTGGTCTTCATCGAATACTCATCAGCCTGTCACAAACCAGTCTCAGATCTTATCCCTCATACTCCCTCCTCCACCTCAGCTCCAATCCCAGTCCCAACCATCACCACCACCTAAGCCCTTCATATCAATGGCCAACCCAGTCCAGATGCCGCTTCAGGGTACACAGAATGCCCCCAAATTCGATGGCAAGATTCCATCCTCACTGCCCAGATTCTTAGAAGATGTCAATAAGCTCGGTACTGCTGCTAGCATTACCGAAGCTCAAAAGATATGTGCTGCCATCCAGTATGCAGACTTAGAAGAGTCCAAAGGATGGGAGCTCCTTGATGAGGCCACAGCGACTCTGCCTAGCTGGGCAGATTTTGTTACTGTGGTCAAGAAGTTGTACCCTGGTTGTGAAGGGACTAACAGATATTGTTGAGCTGACATTCAATATTTAGTCCAGGAATACCAGGCCAAATCCATGTGTACTCTCGAAGAGTTGGGGGAATACCAGCATAAATTTCAGAAGGTTTCCAAGTTTCTAATCATCAATAAGAAGTTATCCGACCTTGACTGCGACGCACTTTTCCTAGCCAGTCTTCCAACAGACTTGGGGAATCAAGTCTGGCAGCGTTTGTTAATCACCAAAACTACTCACCACCCATTCGATCCATACCCAATGAGCAACACTATAGAAGCAACAGAGTTCCTTCTCACAGGCTCTGCACTTCACCCATTCACCTCAGTGACTCCTACTCAGTCCGCTCACCCATACTACCGCACTTGGGCTTCACCTATGCCAGCTGTCCAAGTCCCTCAGACCTCAGTTTCGACTGGAGCTCCAGCAATAAAACAGGAGCAGGTAAATTTGCAGCAGTCTTCTAGACTGAGAGAATGTACTTTCTGTGGAGACAGTGCTTACTTTATGAATAGCTGCCCACATGTTGATGAGTACCTGCAGAATGGAAAGGCATCTAGGGGTACTGTTACAATTTCCTCCACTGACGGGGACAGGGACTACTCTTTCGTTTCCTCTATGGTCTTTGCGTCGATGTCCTCTCTTCAAGAGAGTGACTATTTCTCTTTTCTTTCTGAAAGCCGAGGCGGAACACATCATTCCTGATCCTTATCCTTACACCACCCATTCCACTGATGTGTTCCATTGATGTGTTCCGTTACCCTGCCTCTATCTTTGATGGACACTGTCTTCTCCACAGCCTACCTCTCTTTCGGGGCGAGTACTTCCCACAACATTCCAGTATTTAGACCGAGTGCCATGTACCATATTCCTTAGCTTATTCTACGTTATCCTACGTGGTCACAAGCCCCCTTAGTGCTGAAAGATTGCCTAAGAGACCCCGGACTTCTATTGGACCTTGTGTCGCCATTGAGGACACACTGAGCAAGGGACTTGTACCACATACAACGTCCAACGTTACGCCAATAACCAAAAAGCGTAACAGGTACTGATGGCTGCATATACCTCCCAGATGGAAGGCATATTCTCCAAGTACCTGGGACTCGTTGTCTCTGGGACTGTTTAGACTGGGTGGCAACACAGTCCACTCCCACAGCAACATTGACTGTCACTGCTGGCATTGTCTCTCTTTCTTATCCTGACACTGATGCTATTTTAGATATTGAACTGTCAGTCTTAACAACACCAGTCACAGAATCATGGGACAATGTTGACGATGATGAGAGTTCAGACATGGATGATTCAGACTTCCGGACTTATTTATTGCATGCTTGGGCTAACTATCAGGCAGATAAAGCAAAGGACAAAGGCAGGAAAGTCCGCTTCGATGGCATCGACGTACTACCATGTAAGACCACTCAATGCAGTCCATGGTCTTCTGCAGTTAAGGAGATCATCACACCTGCAATAGCAGCAGGCCAGTCTTCAACTCCGGCCCCTGCCAGACCTATGACTCTGGCACCCTCTACATCCAAAACACCAACCGTCTTGCAACCTGCATCCATACCTCACACAGACCCCACTTATCCCTCAACAAGTCCGCAAGGAGGTCAATTTTGTTATTCTTTTCCCCTTGAGGATGACACTGCTCCAAAGAAGATCCTAGACCGAGTCCTGGTGACTACAGTACCCATTCCATTCAAAGAGCTGATTTCTGTAGCTCCAGAAGTCTGGAAACAGCTTCGGGACCTATCAATGACAAAATACATCCCAGTATCTACCAATGTTGTACAGGTAAATGAGCTTTCTGGGCAAGATCCAGGAGCTGTTGCTCGCCAATTTGATGACTCTGTAACTCAAAATGATGATGGTCTTATTGTTGCTCATCATAGTGTCCCACTCAAGTCTCTAGAGGCAAAAGTCCTAGGGACTTTGTGTTCTATCACAAGTGTACTGGACTCTGGCTCAGAGATCATTGCCATGCCTAAATGGGTATGGGAGACTCTGAAGCTTACAGTCCAATCTGACCATGTCATGACCATGTCAAATGCAAACACCAGTACTGAGTCCACCATTGGCATCATCAAAAATCTTTGCCTGGACTTTGGTGCTGGTGAGGTAGGTGTCCAGGTCCAGGTCATTTCAAGAGTCAATTTTGACTTGTTACTGGGCTGACCATTTCACTGTCTCATGAGCGCTACTACTGATGACTTTCCAGACAGTTCACAGAATATTATGCTCCGAGACCTGAACTCCAGAAAAGAATACAAGCTACCCACCCAGTCTTGGACTGAAGGGTGTCCTCAATGCAAGCACAAGCTTCCCTGTGCTAACCACCACTCTGTTGTCGAAGTGGGTTTTTAGATGTCAATGATCCATCAACCAGTTGGGGAGATATGCTATCAAATATTGAGTGTCTTGTCTCTTCCTTTACATCTACTCTGTGAACCTCTGTCTCATTCTGCAAACCAGATATCCAGACTTCCATGTTTACTTTCCTGTTATCTACACAGTCCACCCTTTCCCTTTCCCATGCCTCCACTTTTGACTCTACATTTTTGTTTGATCCTCAGACCCATATCTGGGCTTATAAGCCTGTTGCTAAAAAGGTCTGCCTGGTCATGACTCCTCTTGAAGAGGAGTACCGTGTACTGTGTCAGCTACCAGATGATCCACTTGCTGGACTTATTCCCTTACCTGCTCATCCTCCAGACTTCGTTCCGGGAGACTGCTTCATCCAAGAATGAGCTGACACTTTAAACCTTGACTCCGCCAATTGACTATGGCCGGCAGAGGTCAAATTAGTCCAGTGGATTGTTCGCAATCATGAGAAGGCCTTTGCTTGAGTTCCAACTGAGTGAGGTTGTCTAGATGAGCACTACTTCCCACCAGTAAAGATACCAATGATACCTCATACTCCTTGGATACTTTGCAACATCCCTATTCCATCCTCTGTCTGAGACCAGGCAATTCAAATCATCAAAAACCCATTGCCTCTGAAGTGTATGAACCATTGGCCACCACTGTTAAGTACGGGTCCATTGGGGACTGGGCAGCGAACTCCGGAGTGCTGGAGTTGGTCAGAGGGGGTAGGAACTTTGGCTTCACCTTATATGGTGCGCCCTTGTCCAGTTCCATTGTCCCTAATTTATGAGGGGAGTGGAGCAGAGGTACAGAGTGACCAGAGGTCAGAGAGGAGTCATCAAGACTCAAGCAAGAGAACTCATTGATGAACTCAATGATGGAGGAGAGAGCAGAGGACTGAACTAAGTTGATATTCAAACTGAGGGGCTAAGACATATTACAGCAGGTTTATATATGGAGGTCAAAGTCCAAATGTAGTAAAGTCAGGGTCAGAGCAACAGAGAAAACAGAGTACTGCTGCTGTGCCATTCAGTTGCACAGCCGGAGCTGTGCGCCTTACCCTGAGCACTGCAGTGATCAAATGGAGACTAACTATGAAGAGAACAAAGGGAAACGTAACATAACATACATGAATGCAAGAAGTAAAATAGACACAGAGTAGTGGAGGACATATGGAGTGGAAGAGCGGAGATGATATACACGGAGGAGTGGAGGGGACTTAGCGAGAATTTGGGATATGACAGTATCCCCCTCTTAGGCCTGAACCCCTGAAGGCCAAAGCGACGGCTAGGTCTGTCCATGTGGTAAGTGAAAATGTGATGGGGTGGATAAGTGACATGATGGTGTGTTACGAACGCTCTTTTCACTATTTAAAAACTCGCTCATGGCAGGAGTTAAACTCCTGACCTCCTATATAAGGAAAACCCTATTGGCACAAGCCATTGGGACTTAGACATTTTCCAACATAACTTATCACATGACTGCTTACATCAGCAGTCTAGACCACAAGTCACATGACTTGTCACATGCTCAAGGGCTAGACCCTTATCTCTTATCTATGATGTCATGA
>JBBPMF010001099.1:0-12363 GCA_038090175.1 Austroboletus eburneus
TAAATCAGGGACAACGGAACTGGACAAGGGCGCACCACATAAGGTGAAGCCGAAGTCCCTACCCCCTCCGACCAACTCCGGCGCTCCGGAGTTCGCTACCCAGTCCACGACGGACCCGTACTTAACAAGTTTCTACTGATGTTACAATTCAGCTGCCCGTCTTTCTTTCTTCCTTGAGAGAATTGTGGGTGACTTGATTCTGAGTGATGTGTCAGATCATGCCATCGACCTTGTGGTTTGCATTTTTTTCCCCAGGCACAAACCGAGCATAGGCAGATGGGAAATGCTACACTTTCCAAATTCTAGCTGGTTTACATGCCGAATTAGAGAGACCGTTGACCAACAAGCACACATAGTCTACTTCAACCTCTTGAAAGGGGAATTTCGTGTCGAGGGTGAACAAGTGGGTAATTTGGAGCATGCGACTTGGGGTTCCAAGGACAATCACCCTGGTCATGTGCGACATTTCTTGAAGTCGATCTTTCCTGGTCGTTGTTTCCAGTCAGGCTTGTTTGTCTTACAGGACATAGATTCTACCATGCGATCTACGACATCCCAACCTAAGGTATGTGGAATTTTATGATGCAATGCAATATTTGTGATATTGATAGTATGTCAAAGATCCACATTTCACTGCAGAATGACGAGTGGATGGTTAGAGTGCAGCGTATTAATGACTCAAAAGATATCCTTCACTGGGTCCCCTCAAAGATATTACGACACGACCTCCCCCAGGCTCTTATTGATGGCCATATTCACTGGTTAAATCTGACCACAAAGACAGTTGAGATATGCACCCTCAAGCGGCCTTTGGAAGAGTCTGTAGAAAACTGGAGAATTGACTGTGAATCTGAGCGATATTATGCAAACAAGGGTCCTGAGACCCTTGTAGACGTCCATAGCCCAACCTGGAAGATGGTGTCAGAATTTTTCAAGTGCCTCGACGTATTTTTTTATGGCAGAAAAGAAGACTATATTCTCAAGCCCACGAATCTCCTAATCACCACATCCCCCTTCCAGCCCCCGGATGCATCCGCGCTACAATTGTCGGTCACACTTCCCCACTACGGATTATCCTTTTTTGTCAACGAACGGGGGGAACTCGAGTCTCATGAGTTCAAGCATATGGTTTTTGACAGCTCCTTGGAGAAGCAACATGTCGAAACACTGCCTGGAATTCATCCGCTTGTTCTACGTCAGAAATCGCACCTTGCTGAGGGACTTATCTTCAAACGAATAATCCTACCCAATGGTTTTACCAAGATACAGAGTGATTCCCTGTACGAGAGAGTAATTGTACTTGATCTGGGATTCCGCGGCAACCCGGCGAACGATAAAGCACTTTACCATATCTATGATGTGGATACCGAGCTGGGTTGCCTGACAGGGTATGGCAGCATGTCAAGCATGCGACTACTCGCAGATATGCATTTAAAGACAAGCTGGCTTATTCCGGATCCACTGTCAAGCAAAACAGCTGCCCAAACATTTTCTAGTCTTGCACGATCGGGCACCTCTCGAACATCTAAAGCTATGTATCCTGGGCCAGGGTCTCCTCATCGATATCAGTACTTGCCAGCAGTTGATCGATCACCTACCTGGAACATGGTCACACTCCATCAACTGTTTCCGAGCCGATCAATACCGAAGTTGCCCTCTCGCATCGTATTACGGTCTGACAGTTTCAAGAAATGCTCAGAAGATATACCTGAACTAGATCATTTATTCCCCTCCCTGGAAACAAAAAATAATTCAACATTTCAGCAGGAGTACATCACTCAACTCCATGTCAGTGGACAACGTGCCCAGGAATGTTATTATCAGACCTGCAAACTAACAGGAGAAGATCGGACCGATACACTCACGAAGCACTTCGCATTATGCAGAACTACGTACTTGAATGCTCTCGAGAGTCTAAAACAGACCTTGGGCCCAACAAGCGACCTCGAGCAAACCCGTCATCAATTTGGCGAATGGCCGGCAATTACCGGGGATGGTTTGTTACGGTGTCTTGCATCCACATCAACCACCAGTGTCCCTGACCAGTGGAAAAAATGCCTCATACAGTTTGCTCTAATCCTCTTGGACCTGCAACGTGCACGAAGATTACTACGCTTTACTCTCGATGGTCTTGAAGAAGATCTTTCAAAGGAGTTGGACAACGATGTGTGTGATGGGTGGAATCCTGAACAATTTCCTGACTGGATCTTAATTCAAGTATGTTCTCTTTTCTTCGTTCTGATATCATACATTTTATTTGCGACATTAGATTCAGGGGAACTTTCTTGTCCGTCGTATTCAAGCAGAGATTGCAATGGAAATCATATCTCCCAAGTCCGGGAAAAATACGGTAATGCAGGTGAATATGGGCGAAGGAAAATCATCAGTAATCATCCCGATTGCTGCTGCTGCCCTCGCTGATGGCAAGCAACTCGCACGCGTCATTGTCCCGAAAGCGTTGACAGCACAAATGTTTGAAATATTGGTTACTCGCCTCGGTGGGCTCACTAATAGGCCAATATACCTCGTCCCGTTTTCCCGCTCCCCTGACTCGAATGAATACTACAAACTCGACCTTCCAGCCTATTGGAGAATCGTGTCAATATGCATGACTAAGCGCGGAATTCTACTCATGCAACCGCAACATGCCGCATCTCTTAAGCTGATATGCATAGAGCAACAAATACAAAAAAGAACGTCTACGGCCAACACAACACCGGCTGTTCATAGATCACTTTACGAGTTCCTCACGACCTCGATGTCATTCATAACAGTGGTAAGGATGGACGTCCGTTTGTCGATGGTCAACGACTCAGCTAGCTTATGTTATACCAGCTATCGAAAGACGGCTTCATTGGTAACATGTTTTGGCAACTGAGCCGGACAACCGGTCGTTCAAGTCAAGATACAATTGCCCGAGAATACACGGTGGCAGCACATCGCAGGACTGTTCTTGATCCTTCCAAACAGGGAGTGGAATCCCAATGGCTTAACCTACAGACATGGATGGATTCACATGCCCGAGATATTTTGGACGAGAGCGACGACATCCTTCATCCCCGCTTCCAAATGATCTACACGTTCGGTCACGAACAACATGTAGACGGGTACCCTGACCGATGGACAATCACACAGGAAATTCTCCAGGTTCTGAGGCAGTGCATTCTTACGCTCGCAAGACGTTATCCCAACTCCATTCAAATCAAATACAGGATACCAGGGTCATTTCCACATGTTGTCATTGCACCAGGCTCTGACATTGGTCGACGGATGTCAAAAATGATTGTAGAACATGTGATGGATGGACGGATTCCCAATCTCAGGTTTGAAGATCTCTCGGCAGACTTGCGCAACGCAATCCGTAGTTTCATATCTGACAAGGATGTTCACCAAATTTTTGATACGGCGAAGAAAGTGGAAGAGTACGCGAAGCGTTGCAACCAAAGTTGTACATGGGGTGCACTGCTCCTTCTTCGTGGTCTCCTCGTTTCCAACATCCTGTTTTTCGCTATTACCGAGCGGAGATGGCGCATTAATTATGGTCTGAGTTTGACTCGTTCTTCCATGCTCGCAGTTCCGTATCGTTCGAAGGACATGCCAGCGCCCAATACCCATTTTGGGCATCCAGACCTAACCGTCATTTTTACATGCTTATCATACTATTATTCTGGCCTCACCAAGGATGAGCTGAGGTCTTCTTTCGAAATTCTGTTGGACCTAGACAGTCCTTGCACCGAGTACGCTCGTTGGATCAAAGACTATGATGCCAACTCACTTCCAGACTCCCTTCGGATGCTCAGCGAGGTAAATCTCAGGTCGTCGGAACAATGGGATGGGGTCGTATTCCCACTTTTCACTCGGAATCAAGCAGCGATCAACTTCTATCTGTCACGAGTGGTATTTCCGAAGGAACTAAAGGAATTTCCTTGGAAAATTTCCGCGTCTAGTTGGGATTTGGTAGATAAAAGGAAAAGGCTTGTTACAGGTTAGTGTTACATTGAATCCTAATCCTATTGTTCGATCCGATCGTTGATTCTAATCTCAGGATTTTCGGGCACGAACGATAACCGATGGCTCCTACCAATGTCCATCGCTCAGCGTGATCTTGACCATCAACAGGGAACAACCGCCAAGGTGCTCGCATACCTTCTTCGGCCAGAGAACAGCTTTTATGTGACAACGCATGCAAATGGCAAACGGCTGACCACACCAGAGCTCCTTCGGAAAGTAGCTTCGCAAACGCCTGAAATCCGTGCTCTTCTGGACGTTGGTGCACAGATCCTCGATTTTTCCAATTATCAGGTAGCTAAAAAATGGCTTGATATCGTACATGATGCACCTGGGGCCGTCTATTTCGACAAAGAGGACGAACTGATGGTACTTTTTCGGAACGGCACTTCTGTGCCTATGTTGTCATCGGGGCTTTCGCACCAACTGGGCCGTTGTGTTGTCTACCTCGATCATGTACACACGAGAGGCACCGATCTCAAACTTCCCATTGGTTCTCGAGCAGCTGTCACACTAGGCCCGAAGCTCACAAAAGACAATCTCGTGCAAGGTTTGTCTTCCCATTCCGATTATACCATTCAAATTGTTTACTTAATTCCCAGGTTGCATGCGGATGCGCAAGCTTGGTCGTGGCCATTCGGTCATGTTTTTCGCGCCACCCGAGGTTGACCTGAGTATCCGTGCTCTGAAAAAGGATCTGGATTCTAACATCACTTCTGCCGACATCTTGAGCTGGTGTATACACGAGACCTGGGCTGACATTCAGCACTGGGCTCCCTATTGGGCAATGCAAGGCGTGGACCACAGAGCGAGACAGAATGCTTGGACTCGGTTCTGCGAAAACGGGCTCACGAAAGGGCTATCGGATACATGGCTCCAGGCAGCAATCCAATCGCTGGAAGATCTCTATATACCTCGCGAGACTAAGGCAGTCCCTTCGAGCACTTTGATGGAATCGGACTCGGCTATCCGTCAGCGTTGCAAGGACCTCGGTGTTTTATCACTTCCGAGTGCTCAGATGGACGAAGAACAGGAGAGGGAAGTACAGCAGGAGCGGGAGCGCGAACGAGAGGTAGAACTACCTCCCAAGGCAAAACCGGCAGAACATTGCCTTCATCCGGATGTCACGACCTTTGTGGAGACCGGAATTATCCCTGCGTTGTACTCTAGCAACGCTTTTCAACCGATCTTTACGACGCTGGGAAAGAGTTCGGTGACTCCTCACGAAGCAGACATTTGGAGTCCATTCATCCTTGCGACAACGGATTTCTGCACTACCATCAAGCCCGAGTCCACTCCAGGGACTATAGATCAGTATTTGCGCCCTGTTCAATGGATACTGACCAGCGAACGAGATCCGAACATTCTAGTTGTGATCAGTCCATTCGAGGCCAATCTTTTGCTCCCAACGATCAGGGAAAGTGAACATGTCCACCTTCACCTGTATGCACCCCGCACGTCCAAGTGCATGAAACCAACTGATGACCTCAAACTCTACGTCATTCCCCCCCTACCCTCCGACTGGACTTCTCCTTGGGATCTAATTGACCAGCTCAACATCTTTTCGGGGCAAGTCTATCTCAGAGACTATCCGTCATACCTGAGGCTGTGTCGTTTCCTCGGTGTACGTACGGAGGAGTCACCAGATGCTGCAGTGTCGCGGTGGGACGTATTCAACCTATTTAAAAATCCTGAAGGAAGGGAGAGCATGTTTCTGCGCTCGCCTCTCCCATTTGTGATGGCGCTCCTTGTTATCCGGACGAGAGGGCGACCGTTTGGACATACACACATGGGCAAAATTCTTTACGGGCAGGTGCTGTCAGAGAAAGACTTCGACGATGGGCGTATGGCAAATGCAAACAACTTGTGATACTTCACGTTTTGTATATTCTTTTGTATTTGTATTCGACTGGTCGTACAACATGACGGTCAGCCGCACTCGTTACCGAGTCGCTCGTCTTCGACTGGACGATAATATGAGGATATAAATCTGTGGCGCAGTAAGGCACGAGCGTCTTGGTCTTTGGTCACGCGGCACGTGCCTTCCTGTCTCGACGTGTCCCGACTCCCGTCTGGCTCCTATGTACTCCTCGCCGGTTCCAGCTTTCGTCGCACTCACCCGCCTCTCCCTAGCCTCGACCACGGTCTTCGGCACCTCTCAAGCAGACCTCCTGGGGTCTCCGGCGCGCTATTTCTTTCTGTCGTTCTGCGAGGGTTCCCACCCTTGCAGCTCACTTGCCTGCGGGTTGCGCCGCCGTCGGGGGCCGAAAAGCGCTGCGCGCTTTCGCCCATCTGCTTCCCCTGGCACAGAGCCGCTTCCTCAGTACATGGTACATTCTCGTCAGTCGCCGTCACCACCATAGCAAAGACCAAAGGCTTGATACATCAGGTGCGCAACTGTAACTTGTTAGAGGTAATATCTTGATTATGATGGTAATTTGACGCTCCTCTAACTTCCCCATTCCCAAAAGATTCTACTTGATCTGTCTGTCAGTCGCTGACTTTAGTAAATCCTGTGGGACTTGGTACGTTCACGAATTATCAAAGCAAAGGATTATTTATTCAATCATATATTTTGCAGATGGTGGTGCGTTTGCTCCTGGCCCGCAAATAGTCAGTTCCAGGTCTTTCTTATTCGCATACAACACCATTAACAATATTTGTGTGTTAGACGTATGCATTTACGTCCAGATTAGGAGCCATACTGATAATTATTTCGTAGATGTAAGCACTTCAACAACTTTCGATTTCACGTTGACAGTATGGAACCAATTAAAGGCAATACTTCTTGCCCTCTTGGTCCTTTACCTGTCACTGATCCTTGTTTACATCATTTACCTCGTTTTCTGCTACGATTCCAAGACGAACCTTGTAGGTACGTCTTAGTGCATAACGCATGCAGAGCACATTTATTCCATGTCAATCCCTCTCCAGAACTAGTCATCCATCTCATGGATTTCATTGTTGATAACACTACATTCAAGAGCGGGTATCCTCGCATCGCCTGGACCGTCGCAAGCTAGGGCATTCTCTATTTTCTCGTGTACGTCCCGTCCTCTTTTATATTCGTCGCTATCATGCTCTTCCGCCCATCTCATACCAGACATAGAGTGCGTGTCACCTGCACGTGTCCAACTTCCTTCCTTGTAGGATGCATGCCAGCGCAGCTACGAGGGAAAAGGCTCTACAAGTACTACTACGTCAAGCCATGGGAGTGGCAAGCCCAACCATGCGCAGGCTGCCCGTGTACGAAGAGGGGACGTGGACGATGGCCATGACAGCGCCTACCCTAAAATAGCCAAGACGGACACTGGGCTTCCACCACCCATGTTGTCGACCTGAAAAAGTTTTGTGCGAACGCAAGAGCACGAGGCAAAGGAGCAGGGTAAGTACATACTCGGACGAAAGCAACAAGCAAGTGGCTGACTGGATAACAGAGTGCTCGTTCCAGCTGCCGCGCGCAAGCAGCTCCGACCAAGAGGTTTCGATGAATGAGCCTACAAAAAAGAAAAGAAAATACGAGGTGTTGGAAGATGACGACGATGCCATCGAGAACAGGGAGGATATGATTTTTCCCCTCTTTTCCCGGATGGATAGAAATTATCTGCGATCGAGGAGTCTGTGTTGGAGGATGAGGTGATGGATGCCCGGATGGCCGAAATGAGCATCTTGAGATGATGAGAAGTCCCGATATAAATACTATTACCACGTGATCGCGTTTCTCATTAACTCTTGTCCGCTGATGCCACACAAACATTCGCGCTCCGTGAACGACGACGAGGAGCTCTCGCAGTGCAGCAGGTCACCCGATAGCGATGATCGAGACATTGAGTATAACACGCGTCCGGATTCGCTTCCTTGCACGCGACTGACTTCTTGCAGGATGTACGCCAAGGCTGTTGCCGAATTCAAAAGTCTGTGCAATCAGCCCCGTATCGCTCGTTTTGCTTTCTCCCATACGGATACATACACGCGTTCGCGCACAGTGACATGGCAGAAACAGAAAAAGGAAAAACAACGCAAGTTTCTGAAAGCGGCCCAGTCCGACATGGACGAACACGTTTGCATGATTCTTCCTTGTTAATTTCCCTCCATTTGATCCCGTTCGTCTCGAACAGGTCGATCGAAAAACAGGTCAAGTGCGACAGATCACGAAGGAAATGTAAGCGAGTGCGCATATATTCGTCGACGCGACTGCATTTGACTTTGATGCAACGTGGAAACGACTAGGGAATAGGCGTACCAAACATTTTTATCCAACTATGCGGCCATCGAAGACAAGCAACGTGAGGTCCTCATCAAGATCGCCGAAGCGCAGAAAGCGCTCGTCGTCTGTACCTTTCTTTTTTTTGGTCGACTTGCAACGCACATCCTACACTTGCACCAGGCTTTATCCGTCAGGAAACACCAAGAAACGGTAGAGCTCACCCAAAACCTCGACGAAGGCCACGGGGAGGGTGTCAAACAGCTCAAGGAGACATATCAAGGTATGCGATCGTGCGAAAGACAAGTGGCTCACGTTCCTTGTTGTACCTTTTTCCCTGCAGACATGAGGGAAATGATTGACGCGTTCATGGAGATCTGACCCCTTGGAACATGCCTGTATGCATATGTCTTTGGGGTGCCGATGGCTTCTTGTGTATGTGGGGTGTCGTTCCGAGACGGGCTGAGAATAAGCAAGGCATTTCGCATCTGCATCTGTTGCCCACCGGTTGTATCCATCTTCTCTTTGATGATAATCTTATCCGTCGTAGCAAAGACGGCCAAGACGCCCTCTTTTCTTGCCACTGAGTTCTGAACTAATCGCAAAGTTGGAGCAGGCAACTGATGCCAATGCAAACGATACCCCCCCCCACGTGGCCGCGGTCCAACGAAGAAACAGACCCACCTCTACAGCAGCCACCTTTTTTTTGCCGGGGGTGCTGCAGGATAACACTTCTCGGCGCTGGGCTCGGCAACCGTGTTTGCGCCTTGAGCCCTCGGCACTAGGTCTCTTTCGACTTGACTTCTGCAAAGAGTGATCTAGGTGGTCCATTTTGAAGGTCGATGGATCTTTTGATGCGGGATCTAACGTGAAGTTTAACGAAGAAGGTTCATGGTCACATGAAAGAAAGATCGGGCAATGCCATTTACAGCACATGCGTGCTGTATCTCAGTCGAGCTCATCATCCATCCGCCACTTGCAGTGGCCCATCCCAGGAAGAAGGGAAACGCAAACCCCGCATAGCTCCTTCGGACCGGGGGGCGGCGGAGGCCTAGATTCAGTGTTCTCAGAGAGCATGGGCATTTCTCCGGAAGAAAGAAATACCATCTCAGTGAGTCACACGTAGGACATATGACGCCTGACGAAGGGCAAATGGTGACAAGTTGGAGATATACCGGTTCAAAGCTTTTGCCCGTGGCTCTACTGCAAACAGCTACGCGAATGATAATACCACAAACGTTCGCGATGCCATTGGGAGGGTCGACCAAAAAGACAATGATACAGGGTTGTAGCCAAGGATAGCCTTGTGCGCTGCGTTTACCGAAAAAACGAAATGGATTCAACTCGACACGAAGAGGCCATTAATGATGCTGACTACGAGTCATTCAAATTTGAAATCATGTCTGTGTACGCCTCTCTACTACCCATTAGTATGAACACCGTAGATGCGTGACCCGAAGCACCGGTACAACTTATCACTGCCTTGGAATTCATGGGGAAGCACGAATCATTGCTTTTTCTGGAAAGTTGTGGAACAATTATCCGAAGTGTTGATCAGGCCCACAAGACGATAGCTTTATCGCCGGCACGCCATTCAGCCTTGGCGTTGTCGACATCCAACTTGTCGCGCACGCGTTTCATTCTTAGCGCTGTATTTGTTCTTCCCGAAGATGGATGTAAGCTCGGCGTCCGAAGCCGTGAGGTCGAGATCCGGGTCGAACAAAGCGGCAACGTGTAGAATGATACGCCTCGGCTCGATGTCGAGCGTGGATTCAGAAATGACTGCGTGTGTCTGTGTTACATTAATTATCGTTATCTCGGTATATCTCGTGGGAGGCGATGATGGTGTTTACAATACCAAACGTCGAAGACAATGCGGAGGAGGGAATCGTGTTGTGACTAAGTCTATGTGGGGATTTGAGATTCAGGGGGTGGACGCCAAGGATGTCTTAAGAATGCCTTTGGGCGGCGGTTTGTTAGATATGTTGGCAGGGCGCTCAGGAACTTCTTGGACGAGCACGGGAGACGGTTACAAACAACAAATTAATCTAAAACTTAAAAGATAATAAATTTTTATCAAGAAAATTCTCATAAAGATTATTTAATGGTGATGCGGGTGACCCGGGTAGAGTGCCCTAGGGACGAGCGCGCGTCGGGCCTGCAGTGTACCTTTGGCGGCGATGTTGGGCGTGCTAACTCTCCGAGAGAGGATCAAAATTATCTGAGCCTCGATCCGCTGAAATACGAGTTTATGTGTACAGAAAGCGGTGAGATCGGAGGGTAAGAAACGAGCGGGACGGATGATTGCCGATTATGAAGCTTTTGAAATCGGCATGCTTGAGGGTGCGAGATTTGATGGACGGATTGAACACGCAATCGAACACTATGACCGGTTGTCCGGCTGATCAAACGATTAAAGGCAAGTAAGCATCAAGGGCGCTGACTTGGAGAATGACAACACCGCAGAGGTTGATGTGGTGCAGTACGGACATTTGTCTAAATCCCGGCGTGCGTCTGATAGGATGATGGGGACGAACCACACTTCCGGGTTGGCATCGTCTGCGTCGAGGCCGTGCATTGCGTGGCGAATGACATCGTCGGTTGCAGGAGGGGGGGTGGCACATTGGCATCCCAAGCTATGTTGACAAATACCTCGAGACCCTTTTCGACCTGGATGGTATCGTTGACGAGGGCGTCATTGACTGGATGCAGAACAATTGTTGGAGCATGCCTTCCGATAGATGAAGGAATAGTTGGGAAAAGGGTCGAATTGCATCGAATATATTACCCTCAATGGGGCCAAACACCTGAATCGGTGGTGTTGTAATGGCAAGTTTCGCAAGCGCCTGTATCGCTGAAAGTATTTCTTGAGGAACCGAATCTGAAGATGACGACACAGTTTCAATGATGCGATTCAACGTCTTGGCGCCTCCATCCCTTAATACCACCCCTCTGTTTCCTTATTCTCGGAAAAGCTCAAGAGTACCTGACCAATGGATGACCAGATCCCTTGGCTATCCAGTCCAGATGTCGTGACTAGTACGTCAAATGCACCGCAATTGATAGCGATACGACACCGAGGTTTAAGTCTGATTGATCGTCGATGCTGAGCTTGCCAGTCTGTTTTCCACTCTCGGCCATCCGCCGCAGCTTTGAAAGCTGTTGTTGCTCCTGGCTCAACTGTGGCCTGTACGCTCAAAGGTTGGAGATAATTACGAGAACCACATAGATAAGCGTAGAGTTATTCATGGCGTCCAAAATAGCCTAATGTATTTGGAATGAGGTTGAGTGGGACGCAGGGTCGCTGATGCGGCGTTGAAGTCGGTGATGGAAGTGGGGGAGATGGTGCTTCAGATGAACGTGCACCCGGGGCCTCGCCAAAGTAGTCCTCGTTTAATTACTGTACCCCTTGAGTAGGAGTCCGACCTTAAAGGTAAAAAACTTACCCGTCTATCCATTCTAACATCTTTTCTACTCTTCTGTTCTGTAGCTCATTCGGCTGCAGCCCTTGAAAGCTCGTCGCACATCTGTCCGTATTTGCAAGTGTGAGATCCTGTTGCGACCCATGTGTTCCGACTGAACGTGTTCGACCATCTATAATTCTGTCAACCCGAGACTGTTCTGCACCCGCTGATGCTCAGGGTATTTGAGCATAAATTAATTCCTGGGACGAAATTTGGCGAGGAACTCCTAAAAAAACCGTTTGTCAAGAGTCGAGCATGATAAAACGAGAAACGTACAGGAATCAAACCGGAGCCCAGCCTATCCGGTTTGGTAAAGGCCAATGTTTGAGATGGCACATCCGCATTCCCACGTGCAGTCGGAAACGGTGAGGTGTCGAGTATGGCATGACTTGCTTGAATTCGCGCCGGAGAGCCCGGGCAGCTTCCTTTGCATTTGCTTCGCTCGCCGAAGCTCGTTCGCAGACTTCGAGGACGATCCACCAGTCCTCTGATGCGGTCGCGGTGATGTAGCCTAGTGAAAAACTCGGATGAGCGTACGAATGCAAGCACGAAAAGGGACGTGCCAATCAAGCGGGTGAGTTCAGCGGTGCTGAGATCGTCGTCTCTCCGATCCTTGTCGCGTACCCGATCGAAACGGTCTCTGTCCCTCTCCTTGTCTGCTCTCCACTTGTCCCTGTCCCTGTCCCT
>JBBPMF010001100.1:0-12355 GCA_038090175.1 Austroboletus eburneus
CTTTTTACTTTTTACTTTTTACTTTTTACTTTTGTACACTTCTTACCAATCTTAATCTACTTTGTACACTTGTCCTGTGTTACGCAAATGTGCATATGGCATGCTGTGCCTATTGTCTGTGTTGTCAATTTGTTATCACACAAATGTGCTCCATAAATGTGTTTTTGCCATGAATGTTGTCATATTTAACTTTTTCGTATATTTACTTATAGTAGTCCACACACTTCAGTCTTGCACATTTATATCCAAATCAATCTTTTTAAGGTTTTAGTATGATGCACACTTGCGCCCATATTGCATTTGCATGGATTTCCTTTCTCTTTTTATGTGGATCCTTGAACCAATAATTATTTAGATCTAAGTTTTTCTGCTTGTCTTATACTGTATACATTGCATTCAAAACAAAACAAAACATCTAATGTATTTTTTCCCCTATTTATTACAAATTTTTGATCAAAAACAACACAAACTAACTCCACCTTTTTCATGCATTCCCTCTTTTTCTTTTTTCTACATTTGCAGACACACAAATTGAACTCACCAGATATTACTGCAGCATGCCTTTGCATATCCATAATTCATGCAAGAATGTTCGGGATGCTTCCACTTCATGTCATTTGGGATTCTTGGTATGCACAGCTTGCGGATTTCTAGAATGCAGTCCATGTTTGAGTAGGCAAGGTGGAACAATTTTTCTCTCCTTATCATCTCACATTGTTCATTCATTGTATGCTATAGCTTGTCCTTGTGCCCATCTTTTTTTTTTCTTTTTTGTCTTCATCTCACTATCATCTCTGCCCAAGTTGTGTAGATCTCTTCTTTCCACTGCACTTTGCTACCTTTCTCCCTGAAAATCCCAATAATGCCATTATGCCAGGGTTTGCCTTTTCCAACTTTACAGAAGAGACTAGCATTCTTGGATCTAGGCCTCAATCTGGATCAGGCCATTGAAGCATTATCTCAGCAATGAACACTGTTATGCTTGATGTGGTCAAGCATAGGACTGCAGAGGTTCCAGGGCTTACTGTCGCTATACAGCTGACAGGACGTGGGGGCTTGACGAGGAGGTTCCTTGACAGGGAGGCTAAAGCTGGCATAAGGCTAACATCAGGTCGAAGAGGGTCTGCTCAAGGGTCTTCCTTGGCAGAGGTTCTGGGGACCATTGAGGACCAAGGGATCAATGGGTCTTGAGGACATTGCAGGACTAGCAATGAATTGAGGGTTCAAAGGGAGCATCCACTCAACAGTAGGACGAGGACTGGGGAATCCAAGAGCAACTCCAAGATACTAGGTAAATTGCAGAAGGTCTAAGATGGTGAATACACCTGAGTATTGAAGGTTTATATACATGAGCCAAATGGTTAAGGGTAGGTTGATGAAAAAAAGTGAGTCAGTGATAGAAAGCGATGGAATCATGAAGAAGCTGAGTCACTATGGAGCAGATGTGATGGCATCAGATAAATGTTGGTAATATAGCTGTGGATGAGTCACACTAAATAAGTAAGTGGTATTGCAAAGACAATGGTAAAAAGAAAGGACCCAAGCAGTGCTTGAACAGTGAGGGTCAAGGTTCATTGGCATACATAGTAAGTGAAGGAAAAAGAAAGAGGGATTCAATGAATCATAACAAACACTAAGGAATGTAAGAGCTGCTTGGCAATAGTGAATGATAAAACTGCAGCAGCAGAGGTTGCCAGAGCCATTACATAGCAGAACCACATACATATATAGTGTTATGCTCTATGTAGTTAGAGTGTGGCCTACAAAAGGTTCAAGGGCTTACTATCACTCTACAGCTGACAGGAGTTGAGGGACTCCAGCAAGGGGCGTCCTTGGTGGAGGTTCTGAGGGAACCGTTGGAGAGACGGGATTGAGGGGGTTCTGAGGACCGTCAAGGAGATGGGATCGAAGAGTTCTGAGGACTGTCGAGAAGATGGGATCAAAGGGTTCTGAGGACCATTGGGGAGACAGAATTAAAGGGTTCTGGCAAGGGTATTCCTTGGCAGAGGTTCTGGGGACACCGCAAGACTAGCAGTGGGTCGAAGGGGTTCTAAGAAGCATCCACTCAACAGTAGGACAAGGACTGAGCAACCAAAGACAATCCAAGGTACAAGGTAGATTGTAGAAGGTCTAGGATGAGGATCTACAGTGATGTACTGAGGGTTTATATACTCGAGTCAAATGATTAAGGGTAGGTCAGGGAAGAAGGTGAGTCAGCAAATAGAAAGCGATGGAACTGTGAAGAAAGCTGAGTTACTATGGAAAGATGTGATGGCATCGGAAAAGTATCTGTAATACAACTGCGGATGAGTCACACTAAATATGTAAGTGATAATCTGGGAAAAGTTCAAGGAAAAGAAAAGAGTCCAAGTGGGACTCAAACAGCAGGGCTAAGGCCCCTTTGATATACATGGGTAAGTAATCATCAAGAGAAAAGGGTAAGGGGGGCCAACGAATCATTACACAACTCCTTCGGTGGTGATGGTTTTCTTTGTTGGGCATAAAATTGCCCCCTTAGTAAGGCCATGGTCAACCACGACCAGAAGAGTATTGAAGCCAGCAGAAACTGGGAGATCGGTGATGAGATCACAAGAGATCTGCTGAAAAGGGCAGGTACAAGAGGATCAGATGGGAGTAAGGGGGGATACCATGGGGTGGGTGTTTGCCTTGTTCTGTTGACACAAGGCACATCCCTCGATGTATTTTCGTACATATTGGGCAAGTCCAGGCCACCAAAACTTGGTGGCAACAAGCTGATGGGTTTTGAGATATCCAGGGTGGCCAGCAGTTTCATGGTCATGGCATCTTTGGAGGATTGATCAGCGGAGGGAGTCATCAGGGGGAATGTAGACACATCCCTAGAATGTAAGCATGCCATCTTTCCATCAAGGGATTGGAGGGCCTTGAGGATGAAGGGGTCGGTGTCGGAGTGAAATGAGATGTGCTCTTTGAGCATGGTGTCAACAACATTGATGAACAGGGAGGGGAGAAGGAGGGTGACTCCTTCATTGTCAACATTGTCTGAGGGGAGGAGATCTGGGTGGCAGGAGAGGGCATCTGGGCCAGCAAGGAGTTTGCTGGGGACATGGATCATGGTGAGATTGAAGTCGGCAAGGTCAAGGAGCCATCAGGCTTGATGGCAGTTGAGGTTTTGGGCTGACCAAAAATAGATCAGGTTCTTGTGGTCAGTGAACACCTGGACTGGGTGGGAGCTGCCATGGAGATAATGGTGCCAGGCTTTCAGAGAGCACATGATAGCAAGGGGTTCTCAGTTGTAGATGTCGTAGTTTCATTCCACTGGGGAGAAAGATTGAGAGAGGTAGGAGCAGGGGTGCCAGTCTCCATTGGTGTTGGTCTGGAGGAGGATTGCACCTGAAGTGAACTTTGAGGCATCGGTGGCGATGGCAAATGGGGCAGAGAGGTTGGAGAGTTGGAGGACTGGGTGGGCGAGGAAGAGTTCTTTGAGGTGTTCAAAGGACTTCTGACATTCGGGAGACCAGGCCCAAGGGCTGGTTTTCTTGGTGAGGTTGATGAGAGGGTGGGCAACAGAGAAATAGTTGGGGATGAAGCGATGATAGAAGTTGGCGAAGCCCAAAAAGGAGCGAACGTCATGGAGACATCCATGTGTACATGATGGGGGGAGGGAGAAAGAAAGAATGTGAGATATGATTGCATATCATCCATGATTAATTTATAGTGTGTCGTGGCCAATCAATGGAACGCATTGTACGTAACTTCAATCTCCTTTGAGTAATTGTGTACAAGTGTCAATCCTCACGTAATCTAACAATAGTATGTGATAAGACAATGTGTTATGCTCCACATGGTGTCTTGATAGGTAATGGTTATAGTTGTCCACATAGGGCTCCATTATACAATGTCCTCGTTGATTGTGGACCTTCAGAAGTATTAAAATAATCGATCACTGTGGAATTGTGGAATTCATTTGATATACCCAATTAGATGACTGTTTGTTATCTTTAATAGCTGGAATGCAGAGTGTTACTATTGTACCTTACATGCTGTAATGGTTTGTAGTACATCATGTGTGTTTGTGAAATAGAAATATATCTGCATGGCTCATTTAAATGCTTTGTTCGCTCAGAAAGGAAGGCAATGTGCCACATGAGGCTGTGCTACATGTGGTGCTATAAAACAGCAGTTTCAGTAAGCCGCTTCAAGCACGACTTTACCCTTTATTCCCATCCCTGACATGATTTGTACCATATATACCTCAAAGCTCCCAGTCGGTTCTCTCTTTCCCAACATTCACCTCAGAGATGTCAATACAAATGAATTACTCAATACCCGATACCGAATCATTGGAGTAAGGGTAACCAATTTAACCTTCCTCCAAGTCTGGCAACCCAGACGACCTGCATATGACAACCTCGCAACGGTTCCTGACCACTATGAGGTGCTTGTCAAATGCTTCATATGGCGTCAGGAGGTTATACACCACATTCTCCACTATACGGCCATTCCGACTGGTCATACGCTGGCATTCACTCAGGACATGAGGAGGGCGATTGCCCATAATCTGCAATATGGTAATGACATCATCCAACGAGTTACCCAACTGATTTTGGACACAGGAAGCAAGATGCATGTTCGCCTATTCGACATATTCATGTTGGAGGAGTGTATGATCGGAAGGCACGAACTGGCAGCATATTCAATATGGCAGATGGAAAATCCAGATGTAAATTTTCACTGCATAGATATCATGACTGCTGGTACATAGTACATTCTTAAATCATATTGGGGCTGCTAACAGACGGAAAAAAATAGATTGGGATTATCTTCAGACTGCCATAGGTGCTGACTGGGAGGGGAAGATTCACAGATGGAACTTTGCTGTACTCAAGAACAAGGACATTTTACTTCACCTTGTCGAGCAGGCCCACCGCCTATACACAAATTGGTATGATCATCCATACCCGCAGTGGATGAACAATGACCGGTACTATAGCAGAGGTATGCATGTTCCTATATATTTGCTTTTTGTTGCTTACATGTCTGCACAAAGACGTTCTTCTCAACGTGCATGAAGTATCAGCGACGGACAATGAGATTGACGACGAAAACAGCAATAGCTCCCCAGAATTTAAGACTGCTGGAATGGGGGCGAAGAAGGCAGCAGCACGTGATGGGGAAAAGAAGACGACACGCCAGCAAGCACCTGCACCCACACCCACACCACCTCCAGTGGGTCAGTCAACAGGTTGCCAGGCTGTGATGCAGAAGAATAGTGCGGTAACTCGGAAGGAAAGAGACAACACTGCTAAGCAGACCAAGGCTAAAATTCCAGTGAAGGTGAAAGGAAAGGGGAAGGCAAAACAGCTGGAATCTACAGACAAGGAGGATACGGATGATGTCAAATTGGAGTAGATTGTCGCAAAGCCGATCTGATTCTGAGTGTTTTAATTCTCCTTTTATTTTGTATAACCTGTATATGTACACGTAGTTGTGGCCTTGAAAGAATTTTGTTTCTTAAAGCAGCCTTCAGATATTACCTGGAGATAACAAAGCGACCCCTCCACATGGATACATACTAATTAGGAAATTATGGACATGGAAATTACACCACAGCTTTGATATATAATGGAATGTGGATGTATCCACACATAAAGAGACTGGTTGGATCCCGACGCTCACCCATTCTATCCCCCTCTCCCCCATTTCTCTGTAATCCTCATACTACTCTAGAGTAATGATGGTGTGACAGGGGATGAAAGGGTTCAAACTCTGCCCACACACATGTAATGAAGGTGGATATATTGCGGGCTCTAACATGCCTCTTTGGCATGTAGAAGGAGGTTCACTTTCAAGACATTTAGATGCTCTGGGGCGACACACCTTATGCCACACAGACTGCCCTGGCACAGGTGTCACACGGACAAATTGACATCAACATCTAGCAACACAAGCATAGCTGCAGAAGTATATCCTGCAAATCTGACAGAATCAAAAAATAACCGATGAGAGGATTGTGCTCAGCCTTGGAATAGAACTGTGGGAATTGGACATGCTGTATCCAACGGTTGGTGAGGAGGAGGAGGAGGAAGAGGAAGAGAAGGAGGTGACTCAAAAGAAACAGGGGGAGCTTGAGGAACATGGGGAGCATGAGGTGAATGAGGAGCATGAGGAGAACAAAGAGCAGCAGAATGATTCTTTTATGGAAGTTGACAATGAAGATGTGGAGTGGAATAGGCATTGGGAGAGGGACAAAGAACATCCCAGATCTTTGAAGGTCGATCCTACAGAAACGGATATGGAGATTGATAAGAGTAGTGGGCATACGCTTAGTGTGCCTATAATGACATCCGGAACGCACTCCAAAAGCTTGCAAGTGTCTGGTAACTCTTTGGAAACCTTTTGGTCCAATCTGCCTGTCACCCCACAGCTTCCACCACATTTCCAGCTTCAACAGAGGGTTATGCGGCGCTTTTGCATTCTTTACATTCCAGATTTGTCCAATGACCTTGCCTATACATGTCGGACAATACCAACTGTAAATTTCAAGGACCTCAGGCGGTGCTGTCCTGGATTTATATTCCATCCAACAGCCAGAAGGCTTCGGGATCCAAAGCTTACAAAAGCATGGCTATCGGAATGGGTGCGTCTGCATTATCTACATGGATGTTTATATATTGATGCTTTACATGATATTTAGCTGTGGGTCATGATGCGTCTCGGAGACCTTGAAGAAAATAACTGCAAACTCTTCGAAGTTGCATATATGGATTGGGAGACATTCCGAAATGCCATTGTAAACTAGGATATGGCTACGGTGAGTAGAGTGGCCAGTTACGACTGTGTTTTAGGTGGTATAGATTATACCATTGACTATATGTTAGTAATTTCTCCTATGTGAATGACATACGATATAGTACTAATGACATATTTAAAGGAAGAAATATATATGGCATAACGACAGGGAAGCAGCAACATATGCACAAAAACTTCAAAATGTACAATCCCCCATCCATGTCTGGCCACCACCTGTGCAAGTAGAAAGTGCGGGACAGAAGCAAAACCTGATTATGGACCTGCAGTTGATCGCTATATTGCTAAATTGCATGTGTCTGGTGACGACCATCCTCCATCTCTCCAACAGCACTGAAATACCTGCCAACACTGTATTGAAGTGGTCAAATAGTGACTGTGGCCACCACATCATAATGCCACATGAAACAGAAAAACGAACATCTGAGTATCTATTATCAGAATCACGACATGGTGAAACATAGGTGTCACAACAATATGTGCCTACAATGGAGACCTTCAGAGAATGGAGGTTCTTTATCATCCATTGACAGCTAGTACAGGCTGTACATACATACAGGTTGTCCCATGGAGTATGGAAAGTGAACGGGGTAGAATCATACTAGACATTGGTGGAGTTATCGTAAGTTATTCCCAGTGCAACTGAGTGTCATAAGGCTAATGTTATCTATGCTAGTAATATGTTGACAGATAGTTGATGCTCTGGTATCCCAATAGATCCCAACTGACTATCACATGCCGATGGAAGTATCTTTCATTACAGAGCATTGGCACAAGAAGAGATGGTGTCATTCGTTCGAAAGGCATTTGAATGGCTTGAGGAATATGAAATGCGCCAGTACGGTGGTACCCCATCCATCTCACTGTTCTGTCGGATAGATGTTGGGATCATGGAGCAGAACAGTGCTCTTCATTACTTCATAAATGAAGTTGAATGAAGCCTTATGGCAAGCCTGTGGATCGACGCATATCCACTTGGCCATCATGCAACTTTAGCAGACACATCTGGGATGGGACTACATAGTTGGCTGAGTAGCGGGCAGATGCCAATGAGCACTGGATAACTCATATGAACATTTGTATTATTTATATGGATGTCAACTGTGTACATAACTGCATATGTAGAATTTGAAGCATACAAGGACAATATTATAGCATGGTAAACATATATGGTGGTGAGCATCTTAATATGGGAATGCACAGGAACCTGATGATGGACCATGAGGATATGGAACACTACGAACCATTAGGATAAGAACGCTACGAACTATTAGGATAAGGGTCACTATGAACCATTAGGATATGAACACTACAAACCATTAGGATAAGGAACACTACAAACCACCAGGATAAGAACACTACAAACCATTAGGATAAGAACACTATGAATTATTAGGATAAGAGTCACTATGAACCATTAGGATAAGAACACTACGAACTATTAGGATAATGAACACTACGAACTATTAGGATAAGAGTCACTATGAACCATTAGGATAAGAACACTATGAACCATTAGGATAAGGAACACCACAAACCATTAGGATAAGAACACTATGAACCACCAGGATAAGAACACTATGAATCATTAGGATAATGAACACTACGAACCATTAGGATATGAACACTACGAACCATTAGGATAAGGGTTACTACGAACCATTAGGATCAGAACGCTACAAACCATTAGGATAATGAACACTACAAACCATTAGGATAAGAACACTACGAACTATTGGGATAATAAACACTATGAATCATTAGGATAAGAGTAACACGGACTATTCATTATCAACAAGTAGCACTCCGATCAATATGAAGTAGATAACGAACAACCCTTATCCGGTGAGAATTATGTTTGCAAATACCATGTCATTATTCTGTAAGTACTACAGATAATGGAAAATGTCTATAAAATCAGATCTGAGATTCTTATTATAACATGCACTGGAACCCTGCAACCTCGTGGTAAAAGATTGTGGGCATAACATGTGATATAGAACATGAGGCCAACGGCAATAATGAACATGCGGTCGGTAATATGTCATGAGGATTCCTGCAGGATCTGCATTAATACATAAATACTGCTACATAATAGCTTTATACATGAGGACAGGAAACACATATATTAACTCGTCGCCATGAAAAACATGGAATGCAAATTGCAAACAGTTAAACTTTGGATATGCAAATATGTAATCCGTGTGGTGGGAAGCACTGTGCTGAATTGCACATGTGCCAACATTTGCTGCCTGTGTGGTCAAAAGGAAAGTCCAATGAACTGAGGTGATCAATAAGGACCAGTGAAGTTAATATTAAACAATCCTAAATAACCCATTCCGCAGTTACCCATGTATGACAAGTAAATGTAAACACCAGATAACCATGTACAAACTATTTAAAGGACTACATACCATTCAATGTGGTGTTAGAGGAAGGTAAATGTTCCGCCTACAATGCACGTATGGCAGAAATAGTAGGTATAACCTCTTTCAGGTTCAACAGGAGCCACGTCATCTGAAAGATGAACTTCGTGCCATTCCTGAATCCTCTAAAAGGTGCACCAGGCATCCAATATATCTTTTCCATTTCCCAGTACTCCATGCTCCAATCCCCTTTGAATCGGTGTTCATAGTAGTGCCTGCAGCCTAGAAACAGCAATAATCAAACTGACATCTGACGGGATCCTGGTCAGCCGTTTGACATCAGGGGGTATTTGCAAATCTCCCCGTGGCAATGTTTCTAAACACGTTATGTGAAACCATCGTTTACATTCCCTGCAGTAGTGCTGTTCATCATCATTTGGGTTGTAGTTGTATAACAAACCACAATCAGGGCATTCAGCAGCATGGTCCTTAGCACAACCGTCTATCAGAGAGACATAAATTTATAGGGAATGGTAACTCACCAGGAGCTTATAGATTTGTCACTTAGGGAATGTCTCCATAGACCATCAACAATAGAATTTATCTTGAGGATCGACACAATCGCCAAATGCAGACGTGTCATCAAACAACACGATTTCTTCATGGCCTGTGTGGATGTGATGAGCACGACAACAATATTGGAACAGTGAAATGACCGACACTGGATGGAATCCCCCTGCACAATATCTTCATGTGTTGATAGCACGAGCTCCCAGTTACCAATGTAGCAATGAAATCTGAAGTAGTGCTGTTGGTGTGTATATAGACTAGACTTATGAACAGATGGAAATACCATTGACCCTTTAGGTCACTTCAACAATAATACCAATGAAGGAGAATCCACGCCATTTTGGGTTTGGGACCATTCTGATAATAATGTGTGATTGATACATGACTGGATAGAAAGAGATTTGAAAATGGCACACATCTTTCCATTCTTCATTTCAATTCTGATATTAAGGATGCGTGCTTGCCACTCTAAGTTGTCAACAGAGAGCACTGCAATGCTGGTGTAGAATAATTAGTGTATATTTGATGTTTAGCAAGAGCGATAGGCACTCTTGAGAACGTTCGAAGCGAGCCATATCTGTGAAGATACATAGTAGGATAATTTACATGAATGTTGGGGAAAAAAAGCAAGTACCATTTTTGCAATGATTATGCACTTGGCGAAGTGTGGGTAAGGGTTTGTTTGGATGAGTTAAATAGGATTAGGAACAATGTACAAAGGAACAAATGTGTGGTAGACATTTCAAGAAACTGCTTCATGATGGGTGTTTGTTCTTTCTTGGAAACGGAGTTGGAATTCCTGGAGGACATGATGAATTGGCAGGTTATATGGGTTAGAAATGAGATAGCAGGAGAGAAAGCGATTAAATAAGAATAAAATGTTGGTTGAGGTTTGATATGTAATAAAGGTTATGGGAGGATGTTAAATCCGGTCCCGCAGAGGTCCGGGTATGAATCTCCGGAACGCCGGAGGTGTACGGTTCGGAAAGCAACTTCGGCTTCACCTTATGTGGTGCGCCTTTGTTCGAGTCCGCTGTCGCTAATTTACAAGAGGGATGGAAGCCGGAGGGTCGGAGGCAAGTCATCTAGACTCAGGCGGGAGAACGCCAATACGAGATCAATGGTGGAGGAGTAAAGCGGGTGATTAAATCAATATTCGAACTAAGGTCTAAGCTAAGGGTACATGGGTTTATATACGGAGATTGGAGTTCCGAAGAAGGAAAGGCTAGGGTCGTGCGGAGAATACAAAGGAACTGCTACTGTGCTGGCAAGTCACACAGCCGGGGCTGTGCTTCCTTGTCCGAGCACAGCAGTATAGAATGGAGGCTAACTAAATAGCGAACAAGGAAGTATAAGAAGGTAACGTAAGTATAACGTACAGGGAAAGAGTATAGGATCGGATACGGAGGAACAGACAAGAGACCGGGATGACTTAGCGATGGAATGGTTCAACTCCAGAGTTATATCACTGGAGGCGGCCATACAGCCTCGGAGATGGCCGGAGGGGACTTGGTCGAAATCTGGAATATGACAGTATCCCCCTCTTAGGCCTAAATCCCTGAAGGCCATGGGAACCATCTGTGGAGTCATGACAATGTGAATTGACCGGGGTGGTCAAAGCGGAGTGGTGGAGGGCTAAGCGAGGTGGGATCGGGGTTCGAATTGGATATATAAGACGGGGAACTTGGCTTCACTTCTTTTCTTCAAATCACTATCATGTCTTTGACCACTACGACTATTCCTGCAACCCTTTACCCCAACATCGCCTCCTGGTCCAATGACTGGCTCCAAGAGAACAATGACGACGATGAGGCCTTGGCCTTGGCGAAACACCAGGAGCGCCGTCGTCAGGAGGAGGAGCAGAAGAAGGAGGTGGAGGAGAAAGCGAGGCGCAAAGCGGAGGAGGCCGAGCGCCTAAGAAAGGAGAAAGAGGAAGCCAAGAGGAGGGCCGAGGAGGTTGCAGCACAGCAACACTCCAAGGCACTGGAGGTAAGTGGCTATCGCCAACACCGGAGGTTTGTTGACACGGAGCAGGGGCAGGCACCAGCCCAACCCAAACTCCGTCCAAAAGGCAAGGGAAAGGCAAGGGCAGCAGACGAGAAAGTCGAGCAGCCGGAGGACACATGGAAGAGGTGCATCTGGCTGAACAATCAGTGCACGCCGGTGCCGGGGAAGAAGGCGACGTCCTGTGTGGTGTGCGCCACAATCAAGATGCATTGCAAACGCCCGGGGCCGACTCCAACCAGAGATGACGAAGACGACGAAGACGATGAGGAGGTGGTGGAGATGGTGGTGCCGAAGAGGAAGAGGGAGTATGTGGGGATGCCACCGAGGAAGAAGACGAGGACAGACATGGAGGCGAGCCCAGTCGCTGGCCCTTTGGGTCAGTGAGACTCCATCCTGGAGCTTGCATCAGCGACCCGGCAGCAGTTCCGGAGGCTTGCCAACCAGAACGCGGCCCTCCGCGACATCAAGGAGGCGATCACCCTCCTGGTTGTGAGCCAGCAGGAGCTGGTCGTGTTACGCTTGACGGGGTCGAAGCGTGGCCTACAAAAGGGGTCGAGGGCTTACTGTCGCTATACAGCTGACAGGAGTCGAGGGGGGGTCTGAGGACCGTCGAGGGGACGGGG
>JBBPMF010001101.1:0-12350 GCA_038090175.1 Austroboletus eburneus
TGCGATAAAGGACCATGGAAGAGGTATACACAGCGCTTACCAACTCTGCGAGGAAAATCAATGCAGATCAGAGTTGCCTCGGAGGGTGGGTCCGCTGGCTGACTAATATACTTGGCGCTCTCAGGCGCTCTGCTCGTGTCACTTCTACAAGCTCAAGGCCCTCTCAATGCCTAGCGAATTCTTGGACCCTTGGAGACACCTGTGGTGAGTTCCTCTCCTCTTCCGTCCTGCATGGCCCAACTTGTTCAAGAGTCGACGTCTGCACTGTTTATAAGGGCTCAGAGCGCGGTGGTGCTCCTACCGCTATTTTAGTTCGTATGCTTGACGCGTTAGTCGGCCGTGTTGCTTATCAGTGTTCATGTGGGTTATTTAGACGATCGGACGAACCAAAGACGTTTCCGGGGTGATACGCCGTTACCGTGGCATGTATCCACGAGTCGATGTCCTGCGCAGTGATTTTTCTAACACCGTCTTTGTTGTCGGTCTGCGGAACTAGATATCTGAAGCCTCTGAGATACAGCAGGTACTGCAGTAGGTAAGTATCCTTTCATCATCTATCCGTTGTTGCTGTGTGGTGAAGTCATGACAGTGAAGAACATGCTAACGAAGAGAAGCTCTAAATTGTTCATTTACCGAGAGCACCTGTGGTCGCCTACCAGTGGAGTGTTCCATTGCTGTCAGAAGCGGTGCTACAATTAATGAAATACGTCAGTGGGGGCACAACGAGACTGAAGATAGTACAGCATGGACACGTGGCTTGTGTCGGGGCGACTGACAATGTCCTCATGTACCCGTCCTCCAAGGACACATGCCCACCCTGCAATGAGGACGAAAATGAGGGCGCAGGCAAGTGCAACGGCGCATCCTCACTTGCTCACCTACGACAGTGTCTCTGTCTGGTCTGGTCATCGGCTCCCATTTCTGTGCCAACGCAGCCTTGGCAGTGGCACTTACTCCCCCGAGTCATCAGTCCATAGTCTTACCACATCCGAGTCTTCTCTTCTCAACGCTACAGTTCTATTGCTGCCTCGACTACACGCTCTGCGGCAAAGACCCAAAGCCTCGCCACGAAATTTTTAAAGAAGGTGATGATGACTTCCAGCACACGCTCTCTGCCGGAGACAACACCACTGCCCGCTGGAAACCATTCCGAGTCGTCTCAAGTCCATGCAATGACGTCGCGATGAACTTTGTCTACAGTAGACTCAAGGGTGCCTTTCCCGTCCTCGAATAGGTTTTACTTTTGGATCGCGTCATCACCACGTCAAACGACTTCCCGAAGAATCAGGAACATCAAGAGCAAGATCAAGCAGCAACACACTGCAATAGATTTTTAACTCGCTACAGTTGTATCTACGACAGACCGCACCTTAAAACCACTCCTAGCTCCGAGTACACTTACTGATACTTACAGTCTCCGTAGTACAGCATTTACACCGAGTACTCATGTTCGTTAGTATGTCCTCCACAATGGGAAAACTAGTAGATTACTCCGAGTTCTCTGTTCATACACGCGTTCGTCTCCCTACTCCCTGACGACCTATTACGACTCAACACAAACGTTTCAGACACCCATGCATGCACCTTTGTAGGACGCAAATACTTCTGGCTGCAAGTGGAGTTTTGAGATTACCATGTGTATGCCATTCAAGGACTTACTGCGATCTTTACAATGAGTATATGTACATATTTCGTTGCTTCTACACCTTCACGACCTCTTCCAAGTCAACACAAACGTCTCAGACACCACGGTGCATGTCGAATTGTCTTGCAAATGCGACTCACCCACCACATCAATCGTCTGTGCCACATACGACAGTCGTCAAAAACACCTTTACAAACATGGATCGACGTCCCTTCCCTCAGCAAGGTCAAACTGGATCGGGTTCGTTCCAAATGCGCCGTATCCAAATGGGAACATGGATGGCCCGTCTTCTTTGCACTCAGAGAGAAGCGCGGTCGTTGTCTCCTCCTGCGGATGGTACAACATCTGCACGACAAGGTCGGATCATGCTCTCGAAACCAGTAAAACGAGTGAAAAAGGGTGACCCATCTGAATCTCGTAGTTAGACTTAGACAGATCGAAATTTAAAAAAAAAAGGTACAAAGATAGTCTGGCGTCCGAGTGGCTTTCAGACATAGTCTGCGTCCTTGTTGGTGTCGGTCACCAGAATCACGGCCGTCTGGACGTCGACGCCCGCATGTAACGTACGCCCCTGAAACAAGACATCGCCATCCGGTCTACACATGCCATTGTCTATCCGGAGGCGTTCCAGTCGCGTCTTAACTTGGCCAGAAAAAGTGGACAATTTGACGAGATGTGAGCTCATGCGTCATCATCGACGCTATGATGGGTGCTCTCAAGCATGGTGGTAAAAGTGCAGGCCTTGCTCACATTGAGGACGAATATATGTCTTCGACTTCATGGTAAACTCTGTGTCCTTGGATATACCCTGGATACTACCTGCCAATACATACAGGTTTCGGTCCTTTCGATGGACCTTGAACACGAGTCTCCCATTGCGAAGCGTGTTCATGCTGTAAAGCAATCGGTTCTTGTTTATTCCTTCGCACTGAGGGGCTGTTTTCCATTTAGATCCAGCTTCTCAAACAGCATGGCATAGCTAGTATCGTGAATGCTGTGAACGCGAGAGGCTTTTATGAGGGCAGAAGTAAACAGACCATCTGGTCCATCTTCTGCAGAATGATTCTCTTCTACGCACTCGTCTGTGCGGCAGGCAAAAAGAAAAACATGAGATACAATGGCCTTGTATTGAGACTTGATTGTGTCACGGTCTTCACAGCCCAAGAGAACGACACGATGTCGTAGTGGGCGGGGATGTGGATATTCCAGGAGAGATACCTCCCCCTTGCCTCATGAAAGGCCACCTGAAAAGCAGCAGTCGAAGAAAGTAATCTGGTAGAGCCATTGTTGAGCAAACAAGGGTGGAATAGAATTATTATTACTCGAACGTACGATGTCATCGCCCTTTCCATAGGCGAGTTTGCACATCACCCCACCGATCGTACGATCAGGAATTCCCCAGACCTTCTTTTCGTCACGATCTCCGATGGTTTGGATATCGTGTGACAAAGCTCTTCGATCATGCCCTCTTGGTAACCTGTCCTTCCGAAGTAGGAAGCCAGCGCCCATGACCAGCAAAAGAAGATGATCAGATCATCCCGCTGGATATCCATATTGTCGATGAGAAAGCGACGAAACTCTGCGAGTATTGCGCCCTCGTACATCCGCAAGAAAGACAATGCACGAACGAGGGACACCGAGTACGTCTGTGAGATACAGGATGAACCTCGCTCCTCATTTCTACACTTGAGGTTGCCAAAATCAGGGTGTTTGTATATGTATTTATCGACAGCGACGTGTGCAAAGATGCATGGTGCGAGTCGGAGTGGCTTCATATTGTCATCCAAGCCCTTGCAAGGCCATGTTAGTCCGAGTCCGATTTCCATTTCGAGGTGATCCGGCTCATCACTGTCACGGTCTTCCACGGCGCTAGCTCTTGCTAGAATTTGCCGCTTTTGCTGATGCCGAAGCCTTGCGCGTCTGCTGAGTTGGAGAACTTAACCTGGTGACCAAAACAGGGATATTGTATGAACACGACGTGGTGGGCAAAAGCAACGGGCCTGGACACGCCATGAATGTTTTCTTGGTTCTAATGCCCCAACACACCACTGTAAGCCCCATCCGGCGTATCGGCCTTTCCATCCAAAAATTTCCTCGAAGCGGCACGCCATATCCCCTTCACCGCATCAATCGAGCTGACTCCACTCTCCCTCCATGCCACACATGACGCGACCGCCTACGAATCAAGCTCGGTCGCCGAGCGTCTAACATGTCGGCCCTCCTCGATGACCCGAAATGCCTCTCAGAAACATTCAGAAATCATGATGGCGAAAATGCGCTAAAGAAAAGTTGTTCGTTTACTGAGAGTACCTGTTTGAAGCGCTGCCAAAACTGAAGCAACATGGTGGCACAATGAAGCTGCGAAGATAAGTAGAGCATAGACGCGACGCTGGCTCATTCGCTTCCAGGCTTCAGCCAATTGAGTAGCCGATGGCGGGATGACCGACAGTGTACTTTCGCATCAGACCGCACCTTGAAACGAACTTCTAACTCCAGTACACATTGCGGATACTTACAGTCTCTGGGTAATGTTTGTTCGTATATCCTCTACAATGAAAAAACCAATGAATTATTCCGAGTTCTCTGCTCATACGCACGCATATCTCCCTAGACCCTCACGACCTCTTACATGTCAATACAAACGTCTCGGACGCCCATGCATGTCGAAAACTGTCTCGCGCACGTGGCCCACCCACCGCATCGATGCCCGCCTGTGCCACGTGCGACAAGTCGACGTACGTCGTCGTCAAAAACACCTTTACAAACACGGACTCGACGTCCTTTCCCTCAGCAAGGTCAAACTGGATCGGATTCGTTCCAAACGCGCCGTATCCAAACGGGAACACGGATGGCCCGTCTTCTTTGCGCTTAGAGAGGAGCGCGGTCGTCGTCTCCCCCTGCGGATGGTACCACATCTGCGCGACGGGTTCAGATCACGCTCTCGAAACGAGGAATATCGGGTGACGCACCTGAATCTCATAGTTGGACGGATCGAAGTAGAAAAGGTACAAATACAGTTTGACGTCCGAGTGGTTTTCGAATGTGAAACAATAGTCCGCGTCCTTGTTGGCGTCGGTCACCAGAATCACGGCCGTCTGGACGTCGACGCCCGCACGTGACGCACGCCCCTGAATCAAGTCATTGCCATCCGGTCTATATATCCCATTGTCCATCCGGAGACGTTCCAGTCGTGTCTTGACTTGACCAGAAAAAGCGGACGTAGCGCCGTCCCCTGAACGGTACAACCAGGAGTGAAAGTGGGCGACAGCATCGACGGTGTCGGGTATCTGTTCCTCGTTGGCGTCAAATTGGATCACGGGATCAGAGTATGTAGACATGAGATGGTCGAAACGCTCCACCTCCCACTTGGAACCATTACGTCGCAAGGCAATGTCTGCATATGTTTTGGCGGGGACGACGGTAGCCCGAGTGGGGTAGGCAAGAGGGACGGACAAATGAATCCTCAGCGTGGGGTTCGACGAGACGTAAGCTCTTGCACCATCATCAATGCTATGATGAGTGTCCTCGAGCACGGAGGCAAAAGCGCGGACCTTGGTCACCTTGAGGACGAATGTCTCCGTCTTCGACTCCACGGTAAACTCTGTGTCCTTGGAAACACCCTGGATGCTACCTGCAAAGACGCATATATTTCGGTCCTTTCGATACACCTTGAACATTGGTCTCCCGTCGCAAAGCATGTTCACGCTAAAAAGCATCCGGTTCTTGTTTGTTCCTTCGCACTGAGGGTGCTGTTTTCCATTTAGTTCCAGCTTCTCGAACAGCATGGCATAGCTAGTATCGTGGATGCTGTGAACGCGCAAGGCTTTTATGAGAGCAGACGTGAACAGACCACCTGGTCCATCTTCTGCAGAAGGATTCTCTTTTGCACCCTCATCTGGGCGGCAGGCAGCAAGCAAAACATGAGATTCCATGGCCTTGTATCTAAAACCTGATTGTGTCACGGTCTTCGCAGCCCGAGAGAACGACAGGGTGTCTTGGTGGAGATCCACAGGCGGGGGGTGTGGGTATTCCGGGAGAGCTCTGGTACGCAGCGTCTCTTCCTTGCCTCGCGAAAGGCCACCCGAAAAGCAGCAGTCAAACACAGCGATCTAGTAGAGCCATCGATGGGTGAACAAGGGCAGAATAAATTTATATCATTCGAACGTACGATGTTATCGCCCTTTTCATAGGCGAGTTCGCGCATCATACCATCGATGGTGCGATCAGGAATGCCCCAGACCTCCTTTCCGTCATCTCCGATTGTCTGGATATCGTGCGGACAAAGCTCTTCGATCAATCCGCTCTCGGTAACCCATCCTTCCGGAGCAGGAAGCCGACGCCCATGACCAGCAAAAAAGAAGACGATTGGATCGTTCCGCTGGATATGCACATTGTCGATGAGAAAGCGACGAAACTCTGCGAGTATCGCGCCCTTGGTCGCCTGTTCGTCCGCGAGAAAGACTATGCGCGAGCTAGGGACGCCGAGTACGTCTGTGAGATACTGGATGAACCTCGTTCCGTCATTTCTACACCCGGTGAGGTCGCCAAAGTCGGGGTCGTTTTTTTTTTTGTATTTATCAACAGCGACAACGAGCGCAAAGATGTGTGGTGCCTCGCACTCATCTGCCTGTAGTCCAGGAGGGGCCGAGAAATGTGATGCGTCTTGCGGCAAATCTTCATTCCCGGGTGGTTCTTTGATTTCTTGTTTAATCCTGGATGGTTCAAGGAGCACTACCCACGGGATTGGACGCAATCAATCCCGAACTTGCATTGTGGCCATTAGAAGTCGATGGAATAGGCGGGGAAATTTATTGCGCAACATTTGTGCTGTGGGCAGTAACTTGGCGGATGGAAGAGAAACCATGCTTGACAATGAATTATTAGTCATGGGAAACGTCGGGGGAGGCTTTGTAGTCACGAGTGGCTTGGTGGGTTGGGGGACTTTCTTTACACCGTTTGTCTTCGAAAGACTTTTATTCGTTGTTTCATTCGACGGCTTGGCGGCTTAAATACATACGATCAGATCTGCTCAGTGGACCGTTTCTTAAAAGTTAAACACAAGCGAAGAAGACCATGAATGAAAGGACAAGCGCGCACAAGAGCTGAATTCGACTTTTGCCGAGAAGGTTTCACTGAAACTAGAGAAATTCCGGATTGAGAAGCGGCAGTTCTTCCCCTGGAAAAAAAGAACGAACGGTCCTCGAGCATGCTGCGTGCCTGAGAGTAGACGGACGCTACGAAAAGGTTGAGACGGCGGAGGTGGACAAGGCGGCCGAGAGGGTCAGTGACGGAGTTGGAGAAAGAATGCGGCGCGACAGAAGAAGCCAACAGGAAACGCATGGCCGAACGAAAGTGAGGTGGGAGACTGTAGAAGTTGAAAGAAGAAGTTGCAGATTTGGATGATGAGCTTGAATAGTATCGTACTCGAATCCAACTCGCGAACGATAACAAAGACGAAGAGAACAAGAAAGTTGCCACTTCCCGGGATCAGCTGCCAGGCTTGCATGGTTCGCTGGATGACAAGCGATATCAATTCAAACAAGTTGATGAGGCCTACCAGACCGTGAAGACCTCCCACGACACTACTCAGACTACTCTTTCCAAGAAACTTCTTCAAACGCTCCTGACTGGCGTGTCGACGTCCAATTCTGGGAACACTGGGGGAGACTACTTGGGTCAAATCGCTGATGCAAAGCCCACCTCACACAGGTTGCCTCCGAGGAGGAGCAGAATCGTTTAAAGCCATCGATGAACGAGAATGTGTTAAAAGGGGAACTTGACAACTTGAAGCAGTAGCGGGTTGCATGTGGCTGGAGAACTGTCCAACAGCAGCAATGCAAAATGGAGCTGCGCAAGGCCCGAGGTGAGGACAATCAGCAGACAGGTATGATCGGTTTTCATGATGTTTCGCATTCTCCGACATTTGGTTGTAGGCGCGCGATGCTGTCAAAAATCGGCCAACATTTGGCTACTCCTCGCCCTACCCCAAGTTCGACCGCAGAAAGGGAAAGGTCAAAGGGCTCGTTGCTACCTTGACTACTGTCCTTGCCGAACACTTTAGCAAGGCAACAGCACTGGAAATTGCCGCGGGTGGCAAGTTATACAACGTTGTTCAAAACGAAGGCGTCAGCAAGGACCTCTTCCTGATGATCATACCTGTCACCAAAATTCAAGCTTTTACCCTTTCCCCGGATGTACGTGATAATCTATCGTACATATTGTCGTCAATTTTTTATAACCTTGATAGAGACCAAGTCAAGTCGAGCACCTTGCCTCAGGAAAGGCGAACGTTGCAATCTCACTCGTATGTTACGCTGACGCGTTTGCTCGTGCCATGGCCTACGTCTTTGGCGACACGATCACCTGTTCGAATGCAGAGTCCGCCGATGCTGTCACATTTGGTGCCAAAGTCCGTTCCGTAACTCTCAACTGTGATGTCTGATCCATCTGGGACGCCGAGTGGATGTGAAAATGAAGGAACACGAGCTTCGCTTACTGGAGGAGCAAGTTAAGCGGAGCAACGCCGCCAAGGTGAGGAAATCTCTCATTTCCTGTGTCGGGATCGTCTGACGCGCAGCTTCTAGCTCGGCCCCGAGGTCGGGTCGCGCAAAGAAGACATTGATCAATTCGTAATGCTGTTGAAAAATAATAATAAAAACAAGCAAAATACTGTGTCTGAGGAGGCTACTACACATTTTTTGTGTCTGTTCATATGTAAAAGTCTGTCGAATCTAAAAATGTATTGGCAATGGCAAGCAAGGTCACGAGGCGGCAGTCTGCAGCCCTGAGCCAGCTGGAGAACGATGGTCATTAAACCACTCAAATATACATACATGGTCAACATTTCCACTCCAGAACACAAATATCTCAGCATCTGATTGGTGAAATTCGTCTCAAGTCGCTAGTCAAAACTGAAGAATGCAGCCAACTGATATCCACCTCAATGCTGAGTCGTATGTATCGATAGCGACGCTCCGCTTCTTGATACCAGGCTCACATGGAGCCCAAATGCTTTTCAGGGGCCTCGTCGTCAAAAACACGCTCCTTCCTGCAGCAAGGTCAAACTGGATTGGGTTCGTTCCGAACGAGCAATATCCAAACGGGAACATGGATGGCCCGTCTTCTCTGCGCCAAGAGGAAGCGCAGTCAGATCGCGCCCTCGAAACGAGAAAACAAAGGCGATGCACCTCAATCTCATAGTTGGTCGGACCGAAATAAAAAATGTACAAAAACAGTTCGACGTCCGAGTGGTATTCGAATGTGAAACAACGTCGTCGTCGGTGTCAATCACGAGAATCACAGCCATCTGGACGTCGACGCCCGCATGTGACGCGCGTCCTTGAAACTTCAAGTCTTTGCCATCCAGTCTATACATGGCGTTGTCCATCTGAAGGCGTTCCAGTCGTGTCTATAGCGCCGTGCCCGGAACGGTACAACCAAGTATGAAAGTTGGCGACAGCGTCGACGATGTCAAGTATCTGTTCCTCGGTGGCATCAAAATGAATGACGGGATCAGAATATGTAGACATGAAATGGTCGAAGCGCTCCAGCTCCCACTTGGAACTGTTATGCCGCAAGGCAGTGTCTGCGTATGCTTCGGTGGGGACCACAGTAGCCCGAGTGAGGTCGGCGAGAGGAATCCTCAGCGTGGGGTTTGACGAGCTCTTGCAACGTCACCGATGCTATGATAGGTGTCCTCGAGCATGGTGACGAAAGCGCGGACCTTGCTCGCCTTGAGGACGAATGTCTCAATCTTCGACTCCACGGAAAACTGTACCTTTGGATTACCCTGGATGCCACCAGCAAAGACACATAATTTAGTTTTCGGTCTTTTCGATAGACCTTAAATATGGGTCTCCCGTTGCGAAGCGTGTTCACACTGAAAAGCACCCGGTTCTTGTCCGTTCCTTCGCACTGTGGGTGCTGTTTTCCATTTAGTTCCAGCTTCTCGAACAGCATGGCATAGCTAGTATCGTGGATGCTGTGAACGCGCAAGGCTTTTATGAGGGCAGACATGAACAGACCACCTGGTCCATCTTCTGCAGGAGGATTCTCTTTTGCACGCTCGTCCGGGCGGTAGGCAGCAAGCTAAACATGAGATTCCAAGGCCTTGTATCGAAATCCTGATTGTGTCACTGTCTTCGCAGCCCGAGAGAACTACACGATGTCTTGGTGAAGATCCACAGGCGGGGGATGTGGGTATTCTGGGAGTACTCTAGTACGCAGCATCTCCTCCTTGCCTCATGAAAGGCCACCCAAAAAGCAGCAGTCGAACACGGCGACCTAATAGAACTATCGTCGAGTGAACAAGAGCGGGATATAATTGTATTACTCGAACGTACGATTTCATCGCCCCTTTCATAGGCGAGTTCGCGCATCATACCATCGATCGTGCGATCAGGAACGCCCCAGATCTCCTTTCCGTCATCTCCGATGGCCTGGATATCGTGCGGACAAAGCTCCGCGATGATTCCGCTCTCGGTAACCCATCCTTCCGGAGCAGGAAGCCAACGTGCACGACCAGCAAAAAAAGAGGACGATCGGATCGTCCCGCTGGATATTCCCATCGTCAATGAGAAAGCGACGAAACTCTGCGAGTATCATGCCCTCGGTCGCCTGCTCATCCGAGAGAAAGATCATGCGCGAGCAAGGGACACCGAGTACACCAATTATACTGGATGGACCTCGTTCCGTCGTTTCTACACTCGGTGAGGTTGCCACCAGGTTCTCCTTTGTATATGCATTTATCGACGCGGTGCCTCTAGGTGGTTGTCGATGGTTATCACCGTTAATCAAACTACGCCTGTGGAAGAGAGAAGACAAACCTTGTCATGGTCTCTTCCAGCTCCTAAGTGGTTGTATCTAAATAATAGTCAAGATTGAATCCAAAACGAACGATGACATTCTCAACTGCAATGTGTCTGCTATTGGGATCGTCGACAATTATGAGAGGAAAGCGGATGAATAAAGGGAGAAACGGAGATGTACCTTCGACTTGCGATCAACGTATTTTAAATCTGAGCAAGTGCCGGACTCGAAAACGAAGAAACGCCAGAGCGAAAGTTCTTTGGAACATGTCAAAGCTCACGCATATGAGCGTCGGACATCGCCTTGTCCTCTCGCCTCCAGTACGCCTTTCGATATTTTTGTTTGTTCGAAACAGGACGTCCGACCTTGAGTACTAAGTCCTGGGCACCCCGAGTTCGTTTAGTCGCCCGGCCCTTGCCTGTACACGCATCCCAGTGGCCTGATTTGCTTCACATCTGCCCCAGTAGTCTACCACGCTCAATCAGCATACTTAGCGTCATTGAATGTGCTGTCGTACCGCACTTTTCACCGACATACGATGACACGACCGGTCTACTCGGTGAACCACTCCTGCGAACTGTAGCCCTTCGTGATATTGAGCGATCCTGCAGCACTGTTTGAAGTGATGACACTTTCTTACCAACCTTGTGCAACCAAATCGTCGACGTGCGTGTCGCCCTTGCTAGAAATGGTTACAATCTATGCAGTCTCGGCGCCGTCCGATGCATTGACCCCGAGATGACATTCATTACAGCGCCCTCACCGTCGTCAACTTCGGCCGCCACGCTGGTACTTGTGCCTGGGTGTAATGGACTCGGACGGCGGACAGCTACAAATATTCGTTGAGTATATATTTAAGGGGAAGGGGAAAAGCAAGTCTACCTTTTGTAACTTAAGCGCCGAACTTGAACGTCGTCGATTCGATGATACTGGAGCCTAGCCGTCGACGTGGCGCAGCGTCGACTACGTTGGCGAGTACGCTAAAGAACTTGACCTGGTGGTCAAAACAGGGATATTGTATCAATGCGTCGTAAGCAGCGAACCTGGACACGACATGAACGTTTTCGTTTCGAGTCCATCGATCATGACTGATACAACAAGAACGAACACAATCCAATCCCCTGAATAGTCGCTCGAGGCAAAATATCGCGCACGGCACTGTCTGGTGTCAGCGTTCGAATGAAAGACTGTGTGCAACAGAATATGTCGCTCAACGGGCACGTAGAGGCATTCTAGAGACGTCGTCGTTCAAGGTGACGATATCGAGCGATGGCAATGATAAGGCTGGTCCGAGTCGAGTTGGTCGGGATTGATGACATTAGCAGTGAACGGTTGAACATGCACAGAGCAAGTTCTCGTCCGTATCATCAACTTGAATGGGTGTTTGTTCCCACGCCAGGAGACATCCCAACGATTGACAATCGGCAGTAGCCACATCGGCCCTGAAACTTCTCGAAAAATATCTTATATTGTATTCGGTGTAAAAATTCAGTACTCAAAGCCCTACATGGATGAAAGGAAGCCATCCTGAAAACGACTCGCCACTCTCACGAAGACGTATCACAGCGTTGTGCAATGCTCGCGCAGCATTTCGGTGATCCGGGACTGCACCATCCTGACAGAGCTGCTCGTACACGTCTCTCGCTACTATCGGCGCAAGCCTATCGCTGATTGACCACATACTTCCAACGACGCCTTCGTACCCGGCAAACAACATCCCAGCAGCGATATGAATGGCCTCGTCGGAAAGTGTCTCGTCCCCCATTGCTGTCTGACATGCAGAGAGAAAGGCAAGTCCACCACGCGGACGCGAGACCGAGACGATATCGGATACCTTTAAGCGACGCCCGTCCGCAAGACAAAGGCCACTGGTGGTCGGGTCTTCATCGTCTTGGAC